>OZ020609.1:29814941-30076717 GCA_963971545.1 Philophylla caesio | reverse complement strand
ACAAACATGGACAAACGTTGGACAAACGATTTAGTTCAAAAACGCCGTAATTTTTAACATTATGCTTTTTCCATAAAAATTTATTTTTTAAATAACTTTTGAACAAAGGGTGGACAAACGAAAATTTTTGCTGGACAAACGTGGACAAACGATGGACAAACGATTTAGCTTGAAAAAAGTTTAATTTTTCCCTTTAGGTTTTTTTCATAAAAATTTGTTTTTTAAATAACTTTTGAACAAAGGGTGGACAAACGAAAATTTTTGCTGGACAAACGAAAACTTTTAGTGGACAAACATGGACAAACGTTGGACAAACGATTTAGTTCAAAAACGCCGTAATTTTTAACATTATGCTTTTTCCATAAAAATTTGTTTTTTAAATAACTTTTGAACAAAGGGTGGACAAACGAAAGTTTTTGCTGGACAAACGTGGACAAACGATGGACAAACGATTTAGCTTGAAAAAAGTTTAATTTTTCACTTTTAGGTTTTTTTCATAAAAATTTGTTTTTTAAATAACTTTTGAACAAAGGGTGGACAAACGATGGACAAACGATTTAGCTTGAAAAAAGTTTAATTTTTCACTTTTAGGTTTTTTTCATAAAAATTTGTTTTTTAAATAACTTTTGATCAAAGGGTGGACAAACGAAAATTTTTTCTGGACAAACGTGGACAAACGGTGGACAAACGAACGATATATATTTTTTTCTAAAATTCGAATAAGGTGGTGCCAACTTCACAAAAAAAATTTTGTTTTATACATAACTTTTAAACAAAGGGTGGACAAACGAAAATTTTTGCTGGACAAACGTGGACAAACGATGGACAAACGATTTAGCTTGAAAAAAGTTTAATTTTTCACTTTTAGGTTTTTTTCATAAAAATTTGTTTTTTAAATAACTTTTGAACAAAGGGTGGACAAACGAAAATTTTTGCTGGACAAACGTGGACAAACGATGGACAAACGATTTAGCTTGAAAAAAGTTTAATTTTTCACTTTTGGGTTTTTTTCATAAAAATTTGTTTTTTAAATAACGTTTGAACAAAGGGTGGACAAACGAAAATTTTTGCTGGACAAACGTGGACAAACGATTTAGCTTGAAAAAAGTTTAATTTTTCCCTTTAGGTTTTTTTCATAAAAATTTGTTTTTTAAATAACTTTTGAACAAAGGGTGGACAAACGAAAATTTTTGCTGGACAAACGAAAACTTTTAGTGGACAAACATAGACAAACGTTGGACAAACGATTTAGTTCAAAAACACCGTAATTTTTAACATTATGCTTTTTCCATAAAAATTTGTTTTTTAAATAACTTTTGAACAAAGGGTGGACAAACGAAAATTTTTGCTGGACAAACCTGGACAAACGATGGACAAACGATTAAGCTTGAAAAAAGTTTAATTTTTCACTTTTGGGTTTTTTTCATAAAAATTTGTTTTTTAAATAACTTTTGAACAGAGGGTGGACAAACGAAAATTTTTGCTGGACAAACGTGGACAAACGATGGACAAACGATTTAGCTTGAAAAAAGTTTAATTTTTCACTTTTGGGTTTTTTTTCATAAAAATTTGTTTTTTAAATAACTTTTGAACAAAGGGTGGACAAACGAAAATTTTTGCTGGACAAACGTGGACAAACGATGGACAAACGATTTAGCTTGAAAAAAGTTTAATTTTTCACTTTTAGGTTTTTTTCATAAAAATTTGTTTTTTAAATAACTTTTGAACAAAGGGTGGACAAACGAAAATTTTTGCTGGACAAACGTGGACAAACGATGGACAAACGATTTAGCTTGAAAAAAGTTTAATTTTTCACTTTTAGGTTTTTTTCATAAAAATTTGTTTTTTAAATAACTTTTGAACAAAGGGTGGACAAACGAAAATTTTTGCTGGACAAACGTGGACAAACGATGGACAAACGATTTAGCTTGAAAAAAGTTTAATTTTTCCCTTTTGGGTTGTTTTCATAAAAATTTGTTTTTTAAATAACTTTTGAACAAAGGGTGGACAAACGAAAATTTTTGCTGGACAAACGTGGACAAACGATGGACAAACGATTTAGCTTGAAAAAAGTTTAATTTTTCACTTTTGGGTTGTTTTCATAAAAATTTGTTTTTTAAATAACTTTTGAACAAAGGGTGGACAAACGAAAATTTTTGCTGGACAAACGTGGACAAACGATGGACAAACGATTTAGCTTGAAAAAAGTTTAATTTTTCACTTTTAGGTTTTTTTCATAAAAATTTGTTTTTTAAATAACTTTTGAACAAAGGGTGGACAAACGATGGACAAACGATTTAGCTTGAAAAAAGTTTAATTTTTCACTTTTAGGTTTTTTTCATAAAAATTTGTTTTTTAAATAACTTTTGAACAAAGGGTGGACAAACGAAAATTTTTGCTGGACAAACGTGGATAAACGATGGACAAACGATTTAGCTTGAAAAAAGTTTAATTTTTCACTTTTGGGTTTTTTTTCATAAAAATTTGTTTTTTAAATAACTTTTGAACAAAGGGTGGACAAACGAAAATTTTTGCTGGACAAACGTGGACAAACGATGGACAAACGATTTAGCTTGAAAAAAGTTTAATTTTTCAATTTTGGGTTTTTTTTCATAAAAATTTGTTTTTTAAATAACTTTTGAACAAAGGGTGGACAAACGAAAATTTTTGCTGGACAAACGTGGACAAACGATGGACAAACGATTTAGCTTGAAAAAAGTTTAATTTTTCACTTTTGGGTTTTTTTTCATAAAAATTTGTTTTTTAAATAACTTTTGAACAAAGGGTGGACAAACGAAAATTTTTGCTGGACAAACGTGGACAAACGATGGACAAACGATTTAGCTTGAAAAAAGTTTAATTTTTCACTTTTAGGTTTTTTTCATAAAAATTTGTTTTTTAAATAACTTTTGAACAAAGGGTGGACAAACGAAAATTTTTGCTGGACAAACGTGGACAAACGATGGACAAACGATTTAGCTTGAAAAAAGTTTAATTTTTCACTTTTGGGTTTTTTTCATAAAAATTTGTTTTTTAAATAACTTTTGAACAGAGGGTGGACAAACGAAAATTTTTGCTGGACAAACGAAAACTTTTAGTGGACAAACGTGGACAAACGTTGGACAAACGATTTAGTTCAAAAACGCCGTAATTTTTAACATTATGCTTTTTCCATAAAAATTTGTTTTTTAAATAACTTTTGAACAAAGGGTGGACAAACGAAAATTTTTGCTGGACAAACGTGGACAAACGATTTAGCTTGAAAAAAGTTTAATTTTTCACTTTTGGGTTTTTTTCATAAAAATTTGTTTTTTAAATAACTTTTGATCAAAGGGTGGACAAACGAAAATTTTTTCTGGACAAACGTGGACAAACGGTGGACAAACGAACGATATATATTTTTTTCTAAAATTCGAATAAGGTGGTGCCAACTTCACAAAAAAAATTTTGTTTTATACATAACTTTTAAACAAAGGGTGGACAAACGAAAATTTTTGCTGGACAAACGTGGACAAACGAACGATATATATTTTTTTTTTAAATTCGAATAAGGTGGTGCCAACTTCACAAAAAAATTTTTTTTTTTTAAATAACTTTTAAACTATGGGTGGACAAACGAAAATTTTTGCTGGACAAACGTGGACAAACGATGGACAAACGAACGATATATATTATTTTCTAAAATTCGCATAAGGTGGTGTCAACTTCACAGGGCTCACTAATATCCCGAATTTCTCTAAAAAGTTAGCACCTATAATTGGAGTTGAAATATCTGTTAAAATGAAAGGGAATTCGAAATCACGTCTAAGACCTAAGTCAATTTTTAAAAGTTTGGTACCAAATGTTTTAATAGAGGAACCGTTAGCTGCAGTCAAATTAAGATCGGAATTTCTTTTAAATGATTTGAATTTGGAAGAAGGAATTACAGAAACTATAGCGCCAGTATCTATTAAAAAATTTAGTTTATTTAATTTATCATAAATAAATAGGCGGCGTGATGATTTAATGTTATTTCCATTTTTAGCCACCGTCATAATGGAACGTTTCAGTTTAAACAGTTTTGATTTGATTGTTTTTCATTTGTATTAAAACTACAGGGTTTAATACATTTTAAAGCATTATTTTTAAATTTTCTATGATACCAACAAATGGTTTGAATAATATTATCTTTTGATCTAGAAAATTTTCTTGAATTAGAATTACTTCTATTTCTATTTCTAGATCTTGATCTAATTTGTAATTCATTAATATCAGAAGTAATTTTGTTTAAATTTTGATAAATTGCAGAAGTTAATGCTGTTAAATTTTTAATACATTGTTCGAGGATGTTATTTTCAACACTTGCTATTGACAAAGATTTAGAAGATTGAGATTGATTTAATAAATCAAAAAGTTTATCTGCAAGAATAACATTTTCATCTTTATTTTGATTATTACTTGATGTTAAATGAATTTGTATCTGTTGTGGTAATTTTCGGATCCACAATTTGAAAAGTAATTCCTTACTGACGATAGAATCAGAACCTATTAGAGACTTCATATATCTAAAAAGTTCTGATGGAGAACGATCGCCTAGTTCTGTATTTGAAAATAACTTTTCTAATCTTTTTTCTTCGCTAAGAGAAAATCTTTCACACAACGCTTTCTTAATAGTAGCGTACTTATTCATAAAAGGAGGTGGATTGATAACATCCAAAATTTTGGAAATTGTTTCACGTTGTAAAACAATAAGTATGTTTTGAAATTTTATATTATCGTCTTGAATATTATTGATTTCAAATTGTCCTTCAACAAGAAGAAACCAAGTTTCAGGATATTCTTCCCAAAATGGAGGTAATTTAATTGATTTTGAAAAATTTGTTCTTAAGTTATTAGTGTTTTGAGTTAAATTATCATTGTGTATATTTTGTGTAGTGTTTAAGTCTGAAGTGTAAGTTGGATTGTTATTTTGGTTTTCCATTGTTGTGAAGTTGCGTGTACGTATAGGTGAGCGTGATAGTGGCATATAAAAAAAAAATAATTGGAGAGAAAGTTTACAAAAGTAAATTAAATATAAGTAATAATAATAATTTAAATAATATTAATATTAAGAATTAATATTTAATATTTGTAATAATTTTATTTTAATAAAAGATTTAAGATACGAACTTGATTGCACACAAAATGTTCAGCAAAAAATGGTTGTAGTATTTGTAATTATAAAAGAGATTATAGATGATCTGAAGTGTTATTGCGTTGTTGTAGACACTGTGATGGTTGTAGCGACGTTAAATGTGAATATTTGAAGTGATGTTGTGCGGATTGTTGGTGCTGAATTTGATGTTGAATGTTGAGATTGTTTATTTCGCAATGTTTTAATTCAGGAAAGTAGTCAAATTTATAACAAATCGCACAGAAGGACGTCTTTGTTTTTATTTCACAAGTATGGTTTGTGCTTTCGGTATTCGAGTATTCGCACTCTTGGTTTGCTTGCAACGCTCGGAAATGCTAACTTTGTGAGTGCACAAAATGTCCTGGGTTAATGTTAAGCCAGCTTCTAACAATTAATAACACGTTGAATCGATGATTTCCCTTTATTACAAATTCTTGTGAAATATTACTGCAAGATATGGTGCGTCGGTTTGTAGCGTTATATGTAAAAACGGGAGTAAGTGACCAAAGTGAAAACACGAACGGGTTCACAATTGTTATTATTGTTTCAATGATGGTTATTGATGAATTTTTAAAATGAGTATTTATAAATGCAGGATCGCCAATATAGAATATATTTTTATTCTATTTAAAATATTTTATTTTTATAACTTTTATTTTATACATCCAGAAAATTAATTATTAAAAAATCAAATTGAAAAATATTGAAAGACAAATTTATATATGAAAATAAAAATATTAAAACAAGTTCAAATTAATAAAGTAGATACATATATTATAAACCCTACATCGATATCTCTCGAATTGCCAGGACAACAAACAACATTACTGCTTGCGGGTATGTGGATGGACATAAGCGAGTACTAAGTGTGGATACGGGAGCATCACATTCCATCATTCGGCCAGATCTGGTCACAAAGAAGTTAAGATCCTTATCTGGAGCAAAGTTGTGGACAGTAACTGGCGAGGATACGCGAATTATAGGAGAAGTAATCTGCAACGTTACGGTTGGGAATGTGGTAGTAGTACACAAGTTTATAGTAGCGGAGATTTGTTAAATTTGTTAAATTGGTATAGTACTTAGGGAGCCAAACCATGACAAACATTCCCCGAATGACTTCATGAATGAGACTTCAAGAAAATGCAACTAGAACAATCGCAATCGAGAACTTTCGATAACAATTGATAATTTTCGTACGCAGCTCGGAGTATAAAAAGGCGTGGCCACTGCGTTAGGTAATTCAGTTTGTAATTAAACCTTGAAAAGTAAAGTTGTAAAGTTGTAAGCTAAGTGTTTTAAAGTTGAGAGTGCGCAAGTACAAGTATCCGTGAATTAAATAGCGTTGTTAGGTTAGGTAAAAGTGGCTGCTGGCGATCTCGCCAGCACACCTAGGCCTTTATTAGGCTCATTGCGATACCACGCGGATTGAAAAATCCCCTTACTCGAACCAACATGTGGAAACTACTAACTTTAAAATCTTGCGCACCTCTACTCTGGCCAGATCGCTTAGGTCGTTGAAGAACTCTGATCCTAAGAATTTTCTTCTTCTTTCCAATAATGCGGGATATTCGCATATGGGGTGCCTCACGGTTTCAGGCTCTTCTTCATTTCTGCAGCTTCTGCAGAAGTCATTGCAGGGAACTCCTAATCTCTCTTTGTGTCTACCTATCAGTACATGAGCTGTTATAATTCCTAAAGCTAGGGACAGGTTTCCTCTGCTCAGCAAAAGAAGACCGTTAGATCGCTTAACGTTCCACTCCGGCCATATGAGCTTGGACATGATGCAGGTGCTACCGTTTTTCCAACGGTCTCCTCAGCTCAGCAAAAAAAGACCGTTAGATCGCTTAACGTCCCACTCCAGCCATATGAGCTTGGACATGATGCAGGTGCTACCGGTTTTCCAACGGTCTCCTGCTTCCTTAAGGGATGAGTCCCTTAGAAGGAGTTTGCAGGTAGCGAGCGGCATGCCTAAACCCTTCCAGCGTGATGAAAGCGGAATGGATGTTACCCCTCTTGCAAGCTTGTCCGCTGTTTCATTGCCCGGTATGTTACTGTGTCCTGGCACCCAAGTGAAAAGCAAACTGCTCCGCCATCTCGTTTGGATATCTGCGACAGGCTGCCACTGTTTTAGAGTTGCAGTTGACAGAATCAATTGCCCTTAGTCTTGACTGTCGGAAAAAATGAAGATTTCTTTATATCCAACTTCTTTTCTTTTTAGGTAGTCCACCGCCTCCTGTATTGCAGCTACCTCAGCCTGAAAGACACTACAGTGATCAGGAAGGCGGAAGGACTTTTCTAATCCTAGTTGGGCTGAGAAAACACCCCCTCCAACTCTGTTCTCAAGCTTTGAGCCGTCAGTATAGAAGTGAACTGATTCCGCCGATCCAAGATATCCATTGTACCACCAGTCTCTATGAGGGATTAGTCTGTTGCGTTGTTAAGTTGTTAAGTGTTGTCAATTATTTGTAAACAAATAAAGTTAGCATTAAGGAAATCCGAGCGTGTTTTATTTAACAATCCAGTGGTCGAACCTGAAGGATTTTGGAAATCATCGGCGTTTCAGGGTAAAAACGTAACAAACAATTGGTGTCAGAAGTGGGATTGTTAAACAAATCCTAAAGGATAATAGCGGAGAAAATGACAAAGATTCAGGATCTGAAGATTGAAGAGCTCAAGCAGGAGCTGGAAAAACGTAATTTAGCAACTTATGGGAGAAAAGCTGAATTAGTTTCACGCTTGTGGGAAGCTATGGAGAAGGAGGGAGTTGAAGTTGGCAACCACGAGTTCCAAGGTAAACCTGAGGATACGGAAGACGAACGCAGGATGGTTTAAGAAAAGGACAACGCTGCTAATGGATCAACAGCTTTAAACATGAACATGTTGTTAGCCAGCATTTCACAGATATCATCGCAGATATCCGCACAATCATTGCAAGAGTCTGGGCTGAGGCCAAGTTAGATGAGGTTGAGGGTTATCTTCGTAATATGCAGCTGAGTCGTACATCTATTTCAGCGAACGATCCTGAGGTAAAAACTCCATCTTTCGATGGTACAATTCCTTTCCAGGTCTTCAAGCTCCAATTTGAAAAGACGGCGTCGGCAAACAATTGGAGTATGGAAGACAAGACTGACGCACTATTTGTAGCACTAAAAGGACCGACAGCTGAGATCCTACAAACTGTTCCCGAGCGTGAAAGGGATAACTACGATGCGTTAATGGGTGCCGTGGAAAGACGTTACGGTAGCGAGCATAAGAGAAAAATTTATAAGATGGAGCTGGAGAATCGCTTCCAGAAATCGAACGAGACTTTGCAAGAATTTGCTTCCAAAATTGAGAGGTTGGCTCATTTGGCATTTGGAGATGCATCTGGGGAATACCTTGAAAGAGTAAAAATACAGAAGTTTGTAAATGGAATACGAGACACATATACGAAGCGAGCAACATATGCGAATCGGAGAACAACGTTTGCTGAAACTGTCTCATATGCACAAACCCAGGAAACAGCAGCGCTCTTAAGTGGTCCAGCATATAAAGCACACTGAGTAGAAGCGAATCAGCGGATGTAATGAATGAAATGCTTAAAACACTTAAGGCGATCGCAGGGAAAGAGATTGGCACTGGAAAATGCTTCAGTTGCGGAAAGCAGGTCATTTTGCACGCGAATGTAAGACAGCTTATGACAGACGTAAGAATTCATCAGGTCGTATGTGCAGAGCTGGAGACGAACAGATTCCTAATCAGTCGTTAAACTAAAAGAACCAGCCGGAGAGCGCGTAGGCTGGCTCCTGCAATTGAATGCCCTAGAATCGATATCCCTCGAATTGGCAGGAAAACAAACAACATTACTGCTTGCGGGTATGTGGATGGACATAAGCGAGTACTAAGTGTGGATACGGGAGCATCACATTCCATCATTCGGCCAGATCTGGTCACAAAGAAGTTAAGATCCTTATCTGGAGCAAAGTTGTGGACAGTAACTGGCGAGGATACGCGAATTATAGGAGAAGTAATCTGCAAAGTTACGGTTGGGAATGTGGTAGTAGTACACAAGTTTATAGTAGCGGAGATTTTCGACGAAGTCATATTGGGTATGGACTTCCTTATGAGTCAGGGAATAAACATCGACTTGGGCGAACGGATAATGTTGAATAACAACGTGAAAGTACCACTTCGCTTTGGGCATGACGGCCTATTCAGCAGCAAGCGAGTGGACTTGGAAAGTAGTTCTGAGCGAGCTTTTGGATATCGCAAATCGGAAGCGAAAGCTGCGGATAATTGGGAAGTAAACCAATTGAGGAAGTGCCAGCAGAAAGATCGGCATTTGAAAGTTTTAATGCATGGGTTGTACTTGGGTACAGGGCCAACCAAAGAGGAAATGGCAGCGGAAAGTCCAATCGCTAAAGCATATTAGGCGCAGTGGAACAGCTTAAACATAATATCTGGCTGTTTGTGGACTTGGGAAAGAGGGGATGGCCAATTCTCCCGCAATCTAATAGTGGTCCCAAGGACACGAATTACCGATGTTCTCCAAGAATTCCACAATGGACCGAGCGGAGGAGAAAATCAAACAGAGGTTCTATTGCGTTGGATATCGGCAATCAATAGAAGAATGGATTGGCAACCGCAAGGAGTGCATCGCAGCCAAAGGGCCGAAATTTAGAAGCCATGCCCAAATGAGGCAGTATAACGCTGGAGCGCCATTTGAGCGGATTGCGATGGATGTGGCTGGACCTTTTCCAATGAGCAGACTTGGAAACAAGTACGACCTCGTGGTTATGGAATACTTTAGCAAGTGGCCTGAGGTGTACCCGATTCCTAACCAAGAAGCAAAAAACGATAGCGGAGGTATTCAGTAACAATTGGGTTGCGTGATATGGTGTGCCTATAGAACTGCACTCGGACTAAGGAAGAAATTTTGAGTCAGTAATATTTCAAGAGATGTGCCAGATACTGGGTATCCAGAAAACTCGTACAACAGCTCTTCATCCTCAATCAGATGGCATGGTAGAGAGATTTAACCGAACCTGTGAAGAACATTTGAGGAAGGTAGTCGACAAGTATCAGAAAGATTGGGATGTCCATATACCACTGTTCCTGATGGGATATCGTTCAGCAGTACACGAAACAACGGGTAAAGGTCCTGCGAAGGTTATTTTCGGCAGTGAACTTCGGTTACCAAGCGATCTAAAGTTTGGAGTTACTGGTAATGCGCGCAAGAATTGTAGGGCAACGTCCAACATCCTGGAGGAGGAGTTGCGAGAAGTGCATGATCTTGTTAGGCAGCGTACGCGAATTATGAGTGACAAGATGAAGGCCAGGTATGACAAGACGATAAATTCTGAAGGATTTCAAGAAGGAGATTTGGTGCTGTTGTATAATCCACAACGAAAGAAAGGTTTGTCCCCGAAATTGCAGTGCAACTGGGAAGGTCATAAAATGGCTAAATGACGTGGTTCATCGAATCCAGACAGTTGAAAGGCTTAGAAACAAAATGAAGGTGGTTCATTTGGAAAGACTGGCGTCATTTGGAACGGTTAGTGTATCTGATCGGGACACAGAATTAAGGAATGCAATTGTTTGCTACCAAAACTGCTGACGACCATAATATCAACCGTTCAGATGATGTGACATCGGATGCATCAGTATAAATCTCTCACACTTACAATCAACACTCCAAATACATTTTGCAACAGCTTCCTGGAATTGCATTTATTATTATTTTAAAGTTTATGACTTGTAAGTATACTGTGAACCTTTTTAACGCGCAGATTATCGCAACGTTTCTAGCTCGAAATTGTGATAGCGAGATTCTATGTCAGTTGTACGTTTTGAGAAATAAAAAATTGGATGTAGCTTGTTATCCTTCTTTTTTTCGAACAATATTGCTCCGAATCCTAAAGCACTGGCGTCGCAGTGCAACTCTGTAACGTTATTGGGGTCATAAATTTTGTTTTCTTAAAAGATCATAAAGCGGTTTCGCTATTATGGAAAAATCTTTTATGAATCTGCGGAAATATGAACAAAGTCCTAAGAAACTTTGTACTTCTTGTACTTTGGTTGGTGTTGGAAAATCTTGTACCGCCTTCAACCCCTATTTATCTGCTCTAATGCCGTTACCACTAATCAGATATCCTAAATAGGAAATTTCTAATTGAAGAAATTCGCATTTGTCTAATCAGTTCTAGTCTGTTCTCCACTAAACACTGGAAAACTTTTCGTAATATGTATATGTGTTCGCCTAGGCTTTCTGTTGCAGTAATTATATCGTCAAGGTATATGTTGACTTCGCCGTTACGTATCATTTCTGCAAAAACTTTGTTAACGAATTTTTCAAAAGTAGCAGGCGCGTTTCTGAGTCCGAATGGCATTCGAAGAAATTCAAATTGTCCTAAAGGTGTATTTTATCGATTCCTTCTCAACAAAAAGATGAAAAAACCCATTTATTATATCTAGTTTCGTGAACCACTACTTGTTTACCAATCTATCCAACAAATCAGCTATCAGAGGTATCGGGTAGCAGTCCTTCGCTGTAGCTTTGTTAAGTTTCCTATAATCTACGCACATCCTTAATTCACCTGTCTTCTTCTTAACTAACACTATGGGTGAAACGAATTCTGAATGAAAATGACGTATGTATGTACCCATTCGCTAAGTACTCATCTAAAATTTTTTTTAACTCAGCTTTTTCGTTATACGATAATCTTTTAGGCACCCAACTGAAAGGTTTTTTTATTATCTAACACAAGCTGTATTTCCTGTCTGACTTTTGGTTGATCTGGCTTACTTGCATGTACATACATATAAGATTTCGTCAATTGCTTTATCTAATTTATCTTGAGCGAACTTATTATTTTCTTTGTTGTTTTCTTGAAGACCTGATCTCTTATCTGACATTTTACCAACCAACTCTGTGTCATCGATTTTGAGTTTGGCATTGCTTGCTGCTATAAAATTTCTACCTAATAAAACTGAATACCCAACCGACTCATTAGGCACTACCATAATTTCAATTAACACATCTTTATTCAATACTTTAACGCAATATTTAATTTTTCCAAAAAATTTTAATTTAGATTTGTTTAAACCAAAGTAAGTATTTTCCACTTTTTCTAACTGTACTCTTCCTGGTACAAGAGCTTCGCTAGCTATGCTAATGGGACTGCCGGAGTCGACTAAGCATTCTACAAACATACTAACATTAAGTTCAGCTATAGTATTAATATTAAAATAACTTACAAAATTATTGCTGCTCGATTTCTTCTTATATTTTTGGCAATTCGAAGCGAAGTGCCCGTGCTCACCGCAAGCTAAGCATGATCCGAATTCGCGTTTAGGTTTCTACAATCCTTGGAGATGTGTCCGGAGCTGTTGCAGTTGTAGCACCTGAGCCTGTTGGTTGTTTCGTGAACTTGATGAAGGTATGTAGCTCGATTGTTCTTAATGCCCTTGCAAGATCGCTGGCTGAAGATAAGTTTTGCAACTTTGCTTGTATCAGCAGTTGTTTTTTTTGGTATTCCATCGACGAAGTACTCTACGAGTTCTATATCACCCAGGTTTAAGCTGCTGCTCGACAAACACTTTTCGTCGTAATAGTTTGGGAAGGACTTCTCGGAACTCCAGACCCGACTCTCGAAGCGTCGCCGCAAAATAAGAATATTGTCGTCATACGCGAACGCACCTGCCATCTCTTTATGGACTTCGTTAATGCTTTTGAGGTACATTTTATTTGAGTTGTACCAAGTGAGGGCAACGCCTTTCAACTTCAGCTGTACGAATAAGTTTAGTGTTTCGTTATCAGCTTTCAGTACCTCTTGTAAACGCAGTTGTGACCGCCATGCTTCGAACCCTTTACCGCCGTCGAATTCCGCTAGCAATTGCTTCACTGTTTCAAGTGATGCCTCTGGTTTCGCTGCCGTCTTTTTCCATCTTCATCTTTAGGTCATCACTCTCGCTATCTGTGGACTGGTTGCCATGTTCACGGAGACGCTCAACTTCAGGGATACCTCAAGGGTGTCTACTAAAACATCCACTTTCAACCTGCAGTACATTTTTTATTTGCCAAGCTCGACATTAAAGTTATCCGCAACATTGTTGTTCGCAACGTTGTTTTCCGCAACATCGTTATCCGCACCATTGTTGCCCGCAACTTTGTCCGCGAGGTTACTGTTCACATCACCGTTTTTCCTTGCATTTGTACCGTTTCCCGGGCCGTTGTTTGCGCCGCTATTTGGATCATCATCTCCAACGTTGACAGCTTCGTTGCCCCTTTGCGTATGAAGGTCACCCGGGCACAGTCCACGTGCCTCTGCCGACAACTCGCTAGGTCTTGCGGCCAATGATGCCTTAGCGCCGCTCGCGTTAAGCCCCACAGCTGTACACCAAGCTTTATTATCTCCCAAAATGGAGTTCTTCTTTCTTTTTGTTTTTTTCGTACAAATTCCGCTTAAGATCTAAACACAGTGCTTAAAACTATTTCGCTTACTTAAGGGCTAGACACATAATTTACGATCTATTACAATATTGCTTAAGACTATTGGTACTGCAATCCTAACTGCCTTACAATACGATAATTTGAACTTTGCGCTGCACGCATAGCGTATTTGAGTGCGAGCGCTACCACACACCAGGGCGCTCATGGAATTCAAAGATTTCGTTTGATATTATAATAAAAGGCCGTAAAGAAAGCACAAACATAGAATTTTATTGCATTGAAGTACATTTTGAATAAAAAGAAATTACATACGTAGCATAACGTATCATCACGAGAATCAGTACTGTTACCTTCATCGTCACTCGTCCCATCATGGATTGAATTACACAAGTCTGGAAAAAAAAAATAATTGAGAGCTGTTTTGGTTTTTTTGTGTAATTCTTATGTTTTTGGGTGTGCTGGATCCGAAAATAACTTTAATTTTGTCATAGAACGTCACGTTTTCTGACAATGTAGGTGTCTATGTTAAACAAGTTATCATCTTAAAATAAAATATAAAAGATTAAAAATTTTTTTTTAAATTTATAATTGAGTAACAAAACTAATTTATTTATGTAAAATACATTAATTAGTAAGCACTTAACACATTCCTTTTTCTCAGTGATACTCCTTTTGGTACATTTTCTCTTGTAGGACGCATCGGGAAGGTCTCTTTGAAGCGTCCAACAGTAGTCTGCCATCATTGAAACGCTCCATCTTCCCTGGTATCTTTTTTCCATCTCCTTAATATCTTGGTGATTCGTTCACCTTGCTCTTCACTCACGACTCCTAAATTTTCTGGAAAGTAGTCGAGGTGGAGGTGAAGAAAATGTACTTTTTAACTCATCAAGCAACCTAAAGCTTGAAATGCTTTTTGTTAAGTATTAAATATGAATTAAAATAGTTATGTTAGTTTTGAAGATGTGGCAACCTGCGAGTTGCAATAAAAGTATTGAAATAAGAAATTCCTATTGGCAGCACGAAATAAAGAGGGAGGACGTTTTGAAGGGAGAAATGGAGAGGTTGGGTTGTTTTGAGTTTGGACCAGGAGGCTTGGTTTGTATTAAAATAGGAAAGTTATCTATGATAGCTTTCAGTTATAGAGAAAGAGAAGGGTCCGTTCCCAAAATAAACATTGGTCCATGTAGAGCCGGATGGAATTTGCGAGAAATAATTTTGGAAAAATCCAATTCCAAGAAGCTCACATCGTACAAACGTGCATCTATGATTGCAGAATTGAGTGGTGCAATATGGTGAATTACTTTATGCAGCACGAACGAGACAAAAAATTTTTATGTGATGATGTGATGTAAAAAAAAAAAAAAACAAAAAAAAAAAAAAACTCAAATGTAATGAAAAACGGTAAAATACACGCACATTATTGTGCGCTTACGTTTCATTGTGAGCATTGCAGCATAAGTAAACAGGGAGAGTGAGAGACTGCGAAATTATGTGGGTTATAATTTTTGAGTGTTTTGTTTTACAGTCCACTTTAAGGGTATTTGAGTGTACGAAAGAATTCGACAATGGGTTGAATATTTACGAAAGAATTCGACTTTGGGTGGAATGTTAACGAAATAATTCGACAAATGGTTGAATATGTACGAAATAATTCAACAAATGCTTGAATATTTGCGAAAGAATTCAACATATGGTGGAATAATTGCGAAAGAATTCGACAATGGGTTGAATATTTACGAAAGGGATTAGGCAATGGTGAATATTTGTGATAGCTGTCAACGAAGGTTGAATATATGCGAAAGGATGCAGGTTGAAGGTAAGGATCTGGGATAGAAGCCGTGTGCGCACCGTGGCCACATAGAAATCTAAAGATCGTTTGAAACTTCGCTAAAATGTTCAGATCAGGCGTCTTTGATATTTATATCGGTGGCACGAACCTTATGAAGGCATAGGATTCTGTTACGTGGGGGATTATGAAGCTTTATGGTAACTTGTAAAAATTCAACAAATTTCATTACTCGGCTTCAGTTGGGAAGCTTCGACATAACACGTATGTTACATAATATTTTTGAGCGCGTTGAGTAAAATTTGTATAAAGTACGTACGTACGTGTATTGAAGGGTGAACTTATGCTAAAGAGCGTAAGCATCACGTGTACAGATGAGAACGAAAATAGTGAAACGCGACAGCAAGCAAGCAAAACCGGTTAAGGGCCGTACACATAAGACTTTCGCTTTGCTTTGCTTCAGAGTTTCGCTTTGACAGATGTTATATGAGTGCTGCTAAATACAAGGCGAGAAAAGTAAAGCAAAGCAAAACGAAGCAAAATCATGGCGAACTCTCAACATTTGTACACTTTGACAACCAACTGTTTGCATTTCCATTTTATTTCTGCGTGCATATACACACGATTCAGAAAATTTACTAGTATTTCATAGTTTTTGCGTGTATAATTACTTTTAAAAAGATAAAAGAAGAGAAATATTAATAAATAGCAAATAAAACACCTCTTTGATCGGTTTTTATTTATGTTGTCGAAATATGCTCGGCCTCAATATAGTTTATTACACTCGCGACTTTGAAACATACATAAGTAGCATAACTACCACTTAATTATATAAGTAAAACTCATTTCTTAATATTTTATTAAACAAAATATTTGGAATAGACACAAATAACAATTGAAAACAAACCACTTACGTAGAAACTGTCAAAGCGTTCTATGTAGCAAACCTTCTACACCTCATGCTTTGTTGTTAAATTTCGAATTGTCAAGTAAAGCGAGGAAAGTTGTATGTGTACGGCCCTTTAGGCACACAATGCGCATTGGCCTTCTGGAACATCTAGCGCATAAGCGTCGTGCTATTTCTACGAATTGAGCGACTAAAGTAGCGACAGAGAACTTATAAGAAATGAGAAGGAGCAAAATGACTCCGGCTTTCATTGTGAATAAAATTTGCGATTCTACTCGGGGGAACATACCTCAGCTCGGAGGTACACACCACGAGCAGACTCGCAGCCACCATAAGTCGGGGGTACACACCACAAAAACTTGCAGCCACAGCGGCTGCAAAGACTATTTCCACCATAGCTCGAGGGTACATACCATAGCGAAAATGAGAAAAATATAAATTTCACAAATGTGCAGCGGGATGCTTGCGGAGGCAGGCGGCTGCATATAATCGACGAAGACGAAAACAAAACAAGAATTAGAGTTAGCCGAAAAACGAACGGTAAATCCAGCAACGAATAAGAAAAATGCTGGGAATATAAGAAAATAAGTCTTTCGCCAATTCGACAAATATTTTATGAAGAATGTTCATATGCATGCTTTTATTTTTCAGCTAATAATTCAATTATTTAAACTAATATGAAAATGAATAATTAGTATAAATACCTAAGAATGTTAATATGTAATTAGAATTTGCATTTGCATATTTTTCATATTGAATTGCCGGCGGCATTTTGCATCTCGAAAAGGAATTCAATATCATACATTATGTACTTATGTATGTATGTATGTATGGACTATGTACATATAAGATAGTCGATCAAACTAATGAATTCCTAAAATTAATCTTGAGTGCAAGCTAAAAGACAAACGCATACATATGTATTTATGAGAACACAAATATGTGCGTACATATTAAAATACAAATGCACACTTGTTCAATTGCCCGCAACTACCCCTCTACTCAAAATGTTGGCTTCTGCTCGGACTTCCAACAATTCTGCTGCGTGACGAAAGCAATAAATCACCACCATAAATTAGAGTTGGGTGAAATTATTTTTTATTTCGTTGTAGGTCCGAGGAATACAGATAGTAGTACAAAAAGGTACGCTTTTATCACTCAGACACATATAACTGGGAGAAAATCAATAATATATATACGTGCATAACAAATATTAAGTTAATATATTGGGTAATAAATTTTTAAAGTAGCCTGAAAGCTAAAATGTATTATCAATTTCTGTTATTACTTTTCTCAAAGTAGTAGATTTCCTACTGCAACTAGAAATCGCGGTAAATGTGTGGCAAATGCAGTGATAACCAACACTGTTGTTCAAATGCGACAGAATTTGTTGACATATTTACATACATATATGTATGTGCTCGTACAAATGAACACAGCGCGTATGGAGGTGATGAAGATGTGCTGAGCCATTAACTTGGTAAGGTCGCTTTTGCGAAATTATCCCAAATGAATTGATATATTTTGAATAGTTTTTTAGTAAATAATGGTTCGTAATGATTAAATATTGATGTATTAGATATGAATTTAGTAAAGGAATCTCGTATTAAGTGAGGAATGCCTAATATACATATTTTAAATAATTTTTCAACTACTTGTTTGTCGGACTGGGCCAAAAAATGCGAACGCCCCTGTATTTGCAAAGCTGAAGACGAAAATGTTGAAATTTATAAATTTTTGCAAGACCGCGAAAAATGTGCTTCGCTGGCAGATTTTAAGTTGTGCTTAGATTTATGAATGAATTGCTAGAAATACGCATGCGCACTTTATGAATGAAATAATTTAGGATTCATGGCGCCGGCGTGCTGGTCGATTTCTGGTGGTTAGCGGGAAGTGTGGAAAGAAGTGTGCGCATGTTGCGGGCATGTGAACAAGTGTGCATTTGTATTTTAATATGTACGCACATATTTGTGTTCACATAAATACATATGTATGCGTTTGTCTTTTAGCTTGCACTCAAGATTAATTTTAGGAATTCATTAGTTTGATCGACTATCTTATATGTACATAGTCCATACATACATACATACATAAGTACATAATGTATGATATTGAATTCCTTTTCGAGATGCAAAATGCCGCCGGCAATTCAATATGAAAAATATATATATAATTTTGGCGCTTACACTATATAGCTCAGTGTTTGGCCAAGCTTCTCCTACCATTTGTGGTGTGCGTCTTTATATTATAACACAAATGGAGGGACCTACAGTTTTGTGCCGACTCCGAACGGCAGATGTATTTAATGAGAAGCTTTTTCATGGCAGAAATAACCTCGGAGGTTTGCCATTGCCTGCCGAGGGGTGACCGCTATTAGAAAAAACTTTTTCTATTATAAAGATTTTGCTTGCCCTAACTGAGATTCGAACCTCGAACTCACCGGCATATCAAGTTATAGCACGCACCGCTACCAACTTGACCACAGCGGCAAATATGCAAATGCAAATTCTAATTACATATTAACATTCTTAGGTATTTATACTAATTATTCATTTTCATATTAGTTTAAATAATTGAATTATTAGCTGAAAAATAAAATCATGCATATGAACATTCTTCATAAAATATTTGTCGAATTGGCGAAAGACTTATTTTCTTATATTCCCAGCATATTTCTTATTCGTTGCTGGATTTACCGTTCGTTTTTCGGCTAACTCTAATTCTTGTTTTGTTATCGTCTTCGTCGATCATATGCAGCCGCCTGCCTCCGCAAGCATCCCGCTGCACATTTGTGAAATTTATATTTTTCTCATTTTCGCTATGGTATATACCCTCGAGCTATGGTGGAAATAGTCTTTGCAGCCGCTGTGGCTGCAAGTTTTTGTGGTGTGTACCCCCGACTTGTGGTGGCTGCGAGTCTGCTCGTGGTGTGTACCTCCGAGCTGAGGTATGTTCCCCCGAGTAGAATCGCAAATTTTATTCACAATGAAAGCCGGAGTCATTTTGCTCCTTCTCATTTCTTATAAGTTCTCTGGTAGCGACTTAAGAGAAAAATATGCAGTCGCTATGGATTACATTTTTTTTTGTACATTCCATGCAGTAAAGAAGTTTAAGAACTCACTCTAAATAGTAAAAATTGAGAGAATTTAGCCGTTAAAAGTAATGAGCAAAAAGGTGAACAGTTAAGTTAAATAGAATTTGGTCGTGGAGTGTATAGAAAAAGCAGCTCGTTTAAATTAAATATCGATGGCAAAAAGGTTTATTTGCTTCTTGCGCAAAATAATTTGACAAAAACGGAAATTTAAGTGGTAGAAGTAAGATGTGAATCACAAGTTTTGGATGGCATATACGAGTACATACATATATTTTTCTTTCTTTTTTTTATAGCACAGCATGGCAGAGTTGGTTGAGAGTCTAGGTAAATCAATTGCTCGCATCGAAGGGTATGCTAGACAGCCAGAGTTCGTAGACGCAACTTTGGAACAGGTTAAGGTACGGTCCGACAAGTTGGAGAAATGTTATGAACGGTTTATAGAAGCGCACCAAAAACTAGTGGAACATGCTCCCAAAAAGGCTAATAAGTACGATAAAATTGTAGCGCTTGTTGCAACGCAATATTTTTCAGCAAATGCTACGCTGGTAGCCAAAGCAAATGTTCTAACGCCATCACCAGCTGTAGTGGTACAACAACCGCTGCCAGTGCAAGTGAACTGGCCATATCAACAGCATGATTTAAAGAATACGTGGGGGGAATTTGACGCAACTATCACGAAGTGGCCTGGTTTTCGGGACCGCTTTATTGCAGCCATGCATAGCAACGACAACGTTTCGCCTGCTTTTAAGTATTCATATTTGAAAAAGTCATTGGTAGGAAAGGCAGCGCGAACGTTAGGGGAGTGGCAACTTACTGACGGTAATTATATTGAAGCGTGGGATCGATTGAAACAGTTATATGATAGAAAGTATCCAATCTGTCGAGAGCATCTGCGGTAACTTCTTCGCTTAGCGAATGTTGAGGGTACACCGCGACACTTTATTACTGGAGAGCCTGTCGTTTTGCCGTTGACTTTTGATATATCAGATACCTCGTCAGCTAAGGGTATGCAATTATGGAGAGAAAGACAGCGCATGGTCAAAACTTTCTGGGAACGTTGGCATAATGAATACCTGACTACACTGCAAGAGCGGAAAAAATGGCCAAGAAGTTCCGAGCGAGTGCAGCTGGGCCAACTAGTGCTCATAAGAAGCGAAAATTTTCCCCCTGCTCAGTGGGCGTTAGGACGTATCATCGAACTTCATCCGAGTTCAGATAACTTGGGGCGATCCGTGACGATACAGACGTCGACAAATATTCTCCGTAGACCTGTGCAGAAGTTTTGCATCCTACCTATTGATTTGAACGAAAACTAACCATATAGGATATATTCTGCAGAGTTGGAAAACCGGAGGTTTTCGGTAGGACTGTTAAGTATTAAATATGAATTAAAATAGTTGTGTTAGTTTTGAAGATGTGGCAACCTGCGAGTTGCAAAAAAAAAAGTATTGAAATAAGAAATTCCTATTGGCAGCACGAAATAAAGATGAGGTTTGGTTTGTATTAAAATAGGAAAGTTATCTATGATAGCTTTCAGTTATAGAGAAAGAGAAGGGTCCGTTCCCAACATAAACACTTTTAACATTCTTTTGACGATTTGTTTGTAGCTACGATCTTTGTTATTGCCTAAAAATTTCTTTATGACCTCTTTAAAGACTCTTTGATAATGCGTCATGGTTGTGATTAATAGTGGATCAGTCATAAGCCGTCTAATATCTGGTCCAACGAAAACACCTTCCTTCAACTTTGCCTCCGAGAGGCCAGGAAACTTAGATATTAAGTATTTGAAGCAATTTCCAAATTTACAAATTGCTTCAATAATTTCAGCTTTATGTGAAGCGGTGGTAGCAGAACTTTATGAGGAGGCACTAAAGTTTCATGCAAGACATTCTTTTCGCCAACTTTAAGCTGATTTGTTCGGTCTCTACTATCCCATAGACACAAAAAGCAAGGGAATTTGGTAAACCCAGATTGTTGTCCGAGCGCCATGCCTAAGATTTTGAAATCACCACACACTTGCCAACCGTCGTCTTTATATTTTATTTTTCAAAGAATCAATTCCAAGTTGTTGTAGGTTTCCTTGAGGTGTACGGAATGACCGATTGAGCCTTCTTTTGGAAGAATCTATGATAAAACGCCACTTTGCTGGGTCGACGAGTTAACACGTAATTGTACCGCACCACTTTCTACATTATCGGAGCGCGCACGTTCAGGTTACAACATGTTAATGTTCGTTAATGCAGCTCACACAGGGTGTTCTCTATTTAGAAATAAATAATAGTTATGGTAAGCATTTAAAAACAGTAATCAATATAAAATTATACCTATTATTAATGCCTACAAGTTAGCCCAAAAAACCCTTTTTTATAATTCAATTTTGCGTTTTGTAAAATAACCTTTTATTTTATGTTCTTTATTTAGAAATAAATAATAGTTATGGTAAACATTTAAAAACAGTAATCAATATAAAATTATACCTATTATTAATGCCTACAAGTTAGCCCAAAAAACCCTTTTTTATAATTCAATTTTGCGTTTTGTAAAATAACCTTACATTTTGGAATTTTTTGAGTATTTTTTTAGTTTTCAGAACACCTAAATACATAGAAATCAGTTAGAAATATCCAGACAACATTTTTATTGCAGACCTGTGTTATTCAATTGCAAATCGGGCTAAAGATTGGAGCACAATTTTTTAGCGTTCATTTAACTCAATACGACATCTTGGAAAATGTATTTGCCAATCAAAGGAAAGAAACGACTGTGCCAATGTTTTGTCACGAGTTTCACACTTTTGTGTACGTTATTGTGCAATTTCTTCTTGTGAGGATTGCAACATTTATTTGGGGGTGACATATTGAGCTACAACTAATAATAAAACTATATTTAGAGGAAAATAATATACAATTCAAAAACTAAGATCTACTTACTTCTTTTACACAGCTGGTTGAAGTTACATCAATGATATTGAGTTATAAAAGAGTAATAAGCGCCCGGGTGTGTGGTAGCGTCCGCACTCAAATACGCTATGCGTGCAGCGCAAAGTTCAAATTATCTCAAGGCGAATTTATCAAGGTCGTGGTAAGCGTATATAAGTAAAAGGCCTCCATGTATTTTGATTTTGCTTTGCTGGACTGAATGTCAAATTTCTGAAGGTGATTTACTTCGCCCGCCAATCGCCAATCAGAACGAAGCCCTTTGACGTTCAGTCTAGCAAAGCGATAAAACCAGCTGGCTCCTTAACACCGCCTTGTAAAATTCGCCATAAATTATCTTTTCTTCTGAACAAAAAATCCGCACACTTGGAAATTTTTATATGTTATTAAATAAGTCTTGTAGAATATTTGAAATTTTTTTCAGAATTTTTGATGCTCCAGAATGATATTTTGCAAAAAAAATTTTAAATAAATATTTATAAATATATACAAAAAAGAGTTCGCATTAGAAAAAAATTCCTGATAAACTACGACAAAATAGTAAAAAGCTTTGAAAATTTCATTTCATTTGAGCGAATATGTAGATTAGAGATATAGTGAAACGAAAAAAAAATGTCAAGACATTGTATATAAACAATAAATATCAATAACTGGTACAATAAATTTTTTTTCGAAATTATTGTTGGAAATCACTTTTAATGCTCACGAACTAAACATCAACCACATTTAAATTGAAAAACAAAACCGACAAATTTTTAGTGATCGGTTTCACAAAAAAAAAATGTCAAGACATTGTACATAAACAATAAATATCAATAACTGGTACAATATTTTTTTTTTCGAAATTATTATTGGGAATCACTTTTAATGCTCACGAACTAAACATCAACCACATTTGAATTAAAAAACAAAACCGACAAATTTTTAGTGATCGGTTTCACGAATTATGGTTCTATTCTTTTTAATAGCATACATTTTTATTTGAAATTTTCGAAAATTTTCAAAATATTTATACTTGATTTACAAGTACTCGTATGTGAACTGCCGTATACATACATACATATGTACTGTGCACATGCATTAAGGCAATTTTCAAAAGTACGAAAATTTCATAAAAAATATTTATAAAATTAAAAAAAAATATAATGGACCGAAAGATAATTGATTATTCTTTCTAACTGCATCCATGTTTTTGTACATAAACAATAAATATCAATAACTGGTACAATATTTTTTTTTTCGAAATTATTATTGGGAATCACTTTTAATGCTCACGAACTAAACATCAACCACATTTGAATTAAAAAACAAAACCGACAAATTTTTAGTGATCGGTTTCACGAATTATGGTTCTATTCTTTTTAATAGCATACATTTTTATTTGAAATTTTCGAAAATTTTCAAAATATTTATACTTGATTTACAAGTACTCGTATGTGAACTGCCGTATACATATGTACATACATATGTACTGTGCACATGCATTAAGGCAATTTTCAAAAGTACGAAAATTTCATAAAAAATATTTATAAAATTAAAAAAAAATATAATGGACCGAAAGATAATTGATTATTCTTTCTAACTGCATCCATGTTTTTTTGAAATTTTTGAAAATTTTCAAAATACTTATACTCGACTTACAAGTATGTGAAATGCCGTACATGTACTCTGCACATGCAAAAAGGCAATTTTCACAAGTTGGAAATTTTCATACAAAATATTAATATTTTTAAAAGAAAATAAAATGAACAGAAAGATAATTGACTATTCCCACTAATGATATGCATTTCTATTTCAAATTAATATACATTTTTGAAAAATCAGTACATCACTTAGCACTACGTGATATGCCGTATACATATGTATGTATGCAAAAGGCAATTCATAAAAGTTAAATATTTTAACAAAAAAAAATGACCTAAATTTAAAAAAAATATATTGGACTAAAAGATAATTGATTTATCTTTCTAATTACATCCGATTCAATTAAAAATTATAACACATTTAAAAAATGCATACCTTACTTGCAACTGTGGAAACTGTCGGATACATGTACATTAGGGTGGGTTAAATTTTTGGTCGATGTTTGGTACCCCCTAGTTGTGTTTTATAAATCATTTTAAGCAACTTTTCCAATGGAAGTATGGTTTTATTTTGAATTCCGAGCCCCCCAATTTTTAAAAATAGGTATTTTTTTTTGGCGTAGAATACGTCTTACCTTACGGTATGGGCACCCATGTCAGGTTTTTATTGTTGTAATCTCTATTTCTTTAATTATAAGGAAACGGCACGGTAACTTTTTTTAAAAATTTTTTTGTAGTCAAATGAAGATGTTAGCTTTCGTTTGACATACATTTCATGTTGGTTGATATCTTCCTAATATTTAAATTTCTCAAATGAAAATTGTATAAACACATGCACACAAATATGTGTGTGGTGTTTGGTTGAGTGTGTAGTAGTAGTTTGTAGCGTGAATAGACGTTTATTTTATTGCATAATTATAGGCGGGAAAATTTAAGTAGAGTAAAGGCAGAGAAAGCGCTGCCAACTACTGCTTATTGGTGGTGATTTTAACACAGAAATCACTTCAAATACTAGATTGGCGAAATTTATGAGCGATACGTTTAATTTGGATTATATTCGAAATGATGCTCCCACAACTATTGATAACACAACCATTGACTTAGTTTTTGCGAGAAATTTAAATGTTAATTTAAAAACATATTTATCCTATTTTTCCCATCATAAGCCTATATTCTCAAAAGTAACTTTCAAGTAATCAAATAGATTTGGTCTGTTATTTATCATTTATCTTTACTATTGATAACTACCATTGACTTCGTTTTTGCGAGAAATTTAATTGATAATTTAAAAACATTTTTATCCTATTTTCCTATCATAAGCTTATGTATATCATCAAAAGTAACTATCAAATAAAGAAATTCATTTGCTTGCATTATTTATCATTATAAATTATCATTATACATATGTTTTCTGTCTTATCGGATGGCGTATTCTACGTTAAACTTAATGGCCGTGTCTCTGACACAGCCTCCTTCTTTTTTCCTTTTCTTAGATCTTCCTCTATCTACTCGCTAAATGAACAAAGCCTATTTTTCTCATTTCAAATTTATTATTCTTTACAATTCCAACCTCAAAGATAAAAATTTATATAAAATGTAAATGAAAAAAATTCAATTTTTTTGTGCCATTTTCGTCCATCTTAAGCATTTTTTGTTCAAATTGAGTATCAAAACATAATTTTATCGCCGAGCCAATGTCAAATTCGGTTTTTTCGTACCAAAAAACCCCTTTACACATACATAGCAAAACATTGTAATCCTTTTTTCAATGCTGTGTCCAAGTCGAATCTTGAAAAGGACGAAAAAATACCTATTTTTAAAAATTGGGGGGCTCGGAATTCAAAATAAAACCCTACTTCCATTGGAAAGGTTGCTTAAAATGATTTATAAAACACAACTAGGGGGTACCAAACATCGACTTTTTTTGACCCATACAATTTGACCCACCCTAATGTACATGCACTAATACAGTTCGCAAAACTTGCAGATTTAAATTTAAAATGTTCATTTATTTAAATGAAACTATAAAGGACTGGAAGGAAATTAATTACAATTTCCATTTGCAACTATAAAACATTTTTGAAAAAATAAGACTTGTCTAACGTCAAAAAATTTCATACACGTACTGTGCGTATGCATATACATACATACATACATATGTAGTTTTCACAGAATCTCTAAATTTTAGTAACAATACAACGGATAGAACATTAGTATATTAACATACTCTTTAATTAATATTTACAACTACAATTTTCTATTAGAAAAAAACAAGATATTTAGAAGACTTATCCCACGGTAGTTGGCGCAAACCGTAGGATCACCCTTCTTATGAATTTGGCAAAGAACACAATCTAATCTTCTGGCATGTACTCGTTGGACCAAATTGTGCTTAACAGCTGGTATATGCTTCCTACCAGCTCTTTGCCGCCGGCTTTAAACAGCTCAGCCGGTATACCGTCTGCTCCAGGCGCTTGGTTATTCTACAGCCGCCTTAGTGCTGTTCTCACCTCGCCTTGGTCGAGTGAAGGGATTTGTTGTTCATCCTTAAAGATTGTTCAGGGCTCCTCTTCTTCAAACGGGTCACCAGAGTGCGCATTCATTAGCGTTGAGAAGTGGTCTTCACACCAATTAGACATGTTATTTAAGTTCGCTTGTAAACACATTTCATCCGCATACAATTTTTGAACGTTTCACAACAAAAGAAATATCGTTTATAAAATGTAACAACCGAATCGGACCAAGGCGTCTTACTTGTGGAACCCTTGATGATACATTTATAACGCTTGAAGGGGTATTTTTAAATAGAACTCGTTGTGTTCTGTCGTGCAGATAAGAAGATATCCAACGAAGAAAATTAGTTTGAAAACCAAGGAGATCGAGCTTATGAATAAGTAAGGAGTAATTAACTTTATCGAATGCTTTACTAAAATCGATGTATAACATAGGTATGCAAAATTTCTATTGTGTAACTCATACTCGTAACAACACAAACACACTTGTATGTATAATAGACGTCCTGTCTATAATTCATTATGCGGAAAACAACATATGTTTTTTTTCGCACGCTGCCCCGGCAAATATTAACAACTAAACATTTATGTATTTTGCGACATTTTTATAGATACCTACAGACACACTTTAGTAGAAACAGATTCGTTGGTAGTTGTAAAAAGTAAAAGAAAAAAGTTTAACAGCAAACGCTGAAAGGTTTTATGCTCTACTCTGCTGTCATAAAGAGTAAGCGCTGAAAGGTTAAAGCAATGAATTACAGCGCAATTTTAATGACCATAAATGCCTCCTGGCCGTAAGTAATATAAACAACAGCAACAAAAACTGCAATGCCCATGAGTAACAAACTCGCGCCACAATGACGTGGCTGGAGTAATGTGTGAGGGTATGAAAATTTATAGATGCGTTTACAAACATTCGAGTGTGAATACGTGCGAGTGTGTATTTGACAGGCATTTTTATATGATAGTTATAAAAATGTCAATGAAGTGAATATAATTTCTACCATTTTACGTTATAAAAATGCCAGAGCAGGGAAAAAAGGCTTGGAATTTAGAACTGCAGTGGAAGATGTGCACTCTTATAATAAAAACACATACGATTACAATACAAATACGTATACGAGTACATGCATATGTTCGAAAATAAAATTCTTAAAAAAAGAAGGAGGCTGTGTCAGAGACACGGCCATTAAGTTTAACGTAGAATACGCCATCCGATAAGACAGAAAACATATGTATAATGATAATTTATAATGATAAATAATGCAAGCAAATGAATTTCTTTATTTGATAGTTACTTTTGATGATATACATAAGCTTATGATAGGAAAATAGGATAAAAATGTTTTTAAATTATCAATTAAATTTCTCGCAAAAACGAAGTCAATGGTAGTTATCAATAGAAAAGATAAATGATAAATAACAGACCCAAATCTATTTGATTATTTGAAAGTTACTTTTGAGAATATAGGCTTATGATGGGAAAAATAGGATAAATATGTTTTTAAATAAACATTTAAATTTCTCGCAAAAACTGAGTCAATGGTTGTGTTATCAATAGTTGTGGGAGCATCATTTCGAATATAATCCAAATTAAACGTATCGCTCATAAATTTCGCCAATCTAGTATTTGAAGTGATTTCTGTGTTAAAATCACCACCAATAAGCAGTAGTTGGCAGCGCTTTCTCTGCCTTTACTCTACTTAAATTTTCCCGCCTAAAATTATGCAATAAAATAAACGTCTATTCACGCTACAAACTACTACTACACACTCAACCAAACACCACACACATATTTGTGTGCATGTGTTTATACAATTTTCATTTGAGAAATTTAAATATTAGGAAGATATCAACCAACATGAAATGTATGTCAAACGAAAGCTAACATCTTCATTTGACTAAAAAAAAATTTTTAAAAAAAGTTACCGTGCCGTTTCCTTATAATTAAAGAAATAGAGATTACAACAATAAAAACCTGACATGGGTGCCCATACCGTAAGGTAAGACGTATTCTACGCCAATATGTTCACTACACTAAACTAGCTCTTAAAAGTCATTCAGTTTACTCACTTCTTCCAATGGTGCGCCTCTGCATCCATCTTCTCCCGAGAATTTGATGCCGGCGAAATATCAAAATGCGAATGTGTTGGTAGCAGCTGGAAAAGTTGTGTTGGTATTAGTGAATTTAATTCGCCTTGGTTACCTCCGTCTTGTAGGTTTATTGACGGATAAATATATTTACAAGAGCATATGTATGTAAGTATGCATGTATTGTATGATTAAATATGTACATATGTATATATGTATATAGAATTGGTAAAAGTAATAAGAAATGCTTTGCCTTTATTTGGAGAAAACAAGTGAAAAGAAAAATAAAATACAAGCAATATTTTTAATGTTTATTGTTAGGTTCCAAAACTCGAAAAAACTTAAAAAAGTCCATCACCTGAAATCTGATAAGACCATAATAATAAAAATAAAAGCCTAAAAAATAAGATAATGTATTTCTCCGAAATAATTTTTTTGCACCGCATCGCAAATACTTACCTACACCGCATGTAACAAATTCTTCACTAAAATACAGTTATTCTCTAAAAAACATAAAACCGATTAATAAACTTAATACAAACTTTCTTTCGTATAAAAACAGGCCGTGCGCACGGGGGGTTTGGGGGTTGAAACCCCCACGTGGGCTAAGTCCTGGGCATGGCACTGGTACCTAGTGAACAACTTTGCCACCACATTGGTGATTGCACGCCTCAATACATACGGTTTCAGTCCCACCCTCTATTATACCATACCGAATAAAAATATATGTATCTGTACTATTTTAAACTTTACATTCATTTCCATTTTAATAAATTTTCTTTTATAAATATACCTTCTGAATAAATATTTATCCAATCACGATTTTCTGCTGAGCACAGTTTGATTCACACCCCCTTAAGTGATAGTTGAGACTAAGAGCGCCTTAAAATATGCAAACGCTGAAAACTAGCAAATAATTTTAATCAGAGATTTAGCAAAAGGTCCTGAATTTAGATTATAACTCATATACAGGGCATCGGCAAGCTTTATTATTGAGTCTGGTCGTGTTTTTATAATTTGTTTTTGAATTTTGAGACAATGGATTTCTATCTCATAACTATTTACATACATACATACGTCCGTCAAGTGAAATTAGTTGCCTTTATTAACAACATTTTTTCGTTATCTACCAGCATTTTTGTTTTGCTTTGCTACGTTGTCGTATTTATATGGCTCCATGACTAATCTTGACGTTGCCCAGTAACACTCCCCTTTAATTTTTCTTAGAATTTCCAATAAACTGAAATCTTTTCTCTTCATATGAAAGTAAAAAGAGTCAGTGTTTTGAAATTGAAAGCAAAATTTAGCTTTTTAACTATTTTATAACACTTGACTTTTATATTTATAACTGTGACGGCAAAAATGATAAACGACAAAACAATACGATTAAATTATATGGCAAATTTATTAAACGTATTCATCTCACAAGTAGGCAGTGTTTTAAATTGTTATGCTCACTGGCCGTTCTCTTTAAACTTAGAATTGAATGGTAAAAATAACTATGCTTGAATTTATACACTGAGCGAAAAAACAAGCTATATTTATGTAGTTGCAAATAGGCTTTTTGATCTAACATTATTGAGTGCAAAAGAAACAAAAATTTCATCTGGGCGCCTGATAAATTTTCTTTCAACTCAACCACATAAATATAAAATTAACACCGCGAAGAATTTAATCTCAAAGACATTAACTTTAAGCCACCACAAATTCAGAACAGAAAATATAAAAAGGATACATAAGATACTGAAAAGTAACAATTATCCGACTCACTTGACAAATAATATAATTGACCAAGCGCTCATGAAAATAAACAACCAACACCATAATCACATCACCGCGGAAGCAGAAAGAAAAACAGAAAATGAAACAAAACGCTTTTATGGTGTTACATATGTACCCACACTTAATGGGAAATTCTCCCGCTTCACAACAAACAATAACCAACTAATAATTCCGGCATATAAATCAAATTGCACTTTGTCCTCTGTTTTTACAAATACCAAAAATCCAATCCAACCACAACAACAAAGCAACGTTGTATATCAAATTACATGCAAATGTAATCAGAACGAAGACTGCAACAAAGTATACATAGGAACAACAAAGCGTTTACTAGGCACAAGATTATATGAGCACGAAGCGGACATACGGAAGAAGAAAAACAACACGGCACTAGCACAACACATACTAACAAGCGGTCACAAAGCTGATCTTAGCAATGTTAAGATATTAGACATAGAGAAGAGAGAAAAAATACGATACACCATAGAAAGCCTCCGCATTATGCAAAATAGAGACAGAACAGTTAACAAAAAAGAAGACACTCACGACATCGCAGCTAGTTATTTACTTTGTTTACAAAACAAATTTAGTTCGACAAGAGTACCACCTACAGTTGGTACCGATGTTTAGTTATTAAGCATAGTTTTATTTTTATTTATATGTTTCATGTAAGTGTTTGTTGATTAATGTTTACTAATGTTTTACAACAGCTGTGATTGTTATTTTATGTCTTGATCATTGTTGATGTGTGTAAAAATGCTTCTGTTTTTGTTTTAATAAAGGTTGTCGCCCCTGAGGAAGCTAAGGAAATTAGCGAAACGTTGGGCAGAAAGTGAAAAGAACAAAATTTTTTGTTTCTTTTGCACTCAATAACGTTAGATCAAAAAGCCTATTTGCAACTACATAAATATAAAATTGATCAGCACCTAACAATTAGCTATGTATATTTCAGCCAAACGGGCTTAAAACAAGCCGAAAACGCCATGAAAGTCTGTTAAGCTCGAAAATATCTCTGAAGTTGACAAGCCAACTTTTACTTAAGGAAAGATTATCTATTGGATAATTTGAAGTAAATTATCCGTAAATATTCCATATGCACTGCCATCTTCAGTTGAAGTTAGCGTGCCACATTAAGGAAAAGTGTGAAAGAGATCAGCTAGGGAATTTTTTCTTGCACACTAATTTGCCGCTTTCTTACCGTAATTAAACGGCATAAATCAAAAATTCGAAACAACTTCAGGAGCGCTACTCTGTAATGCGATGCGAAAGGCTATGCGACGCGAAAATTAAATGCGATGCGAAAACTAATTGGCACTCTATAATTCTATCGCATTGCAAACAATATTGCTTCTTTTACTTTTGTCAAATTTTTTGCTTGAGTTGGCATTACTGACATTAATGTCAAAGAAAGTGAGACCAAAACAAACAAAATAATTACAATTTCAACAAATAATAAATTTTTAAAATGGACTCTGTTGTGTTATGGGACGAACAAAATGATGAAAGGATTGAGAGGAGAAGTATTAGAGACCATTCTAATGTTATGAACCTTAGCGATAAAAGGTGAGTTAAAATGTTGGGTTTAAAATTTCTTAAAACTATTTTTTCTTCTGTGTATTTAGTTTTGTGCAGAACTTTCGATTGAGTAAGGAAGCATTTTTATATGTGTTTGATAATATAAAAGGAGAGCTAAAAACTACGCAAAGATCCACCGCAATCCCCGAAATCATCAAACTTTCCACCACGCTAAGGTTCGTTGCTCAGGGTGGCTACCAACACTTGATTGGTGCGGATCGTCATGCAGGACTGGCACAGCAAACAGTTTCCAGCTGCATTTGGGAAGTTTGCAATGCGATTGAAAAGGTGCTGTGTCCAAAGCACATAGTATTTTCAATGACGAATGAGGAGAAATTTGATGCCAGCAGAAGTTTTTACTCAACATGCGGAATTCCGGGAGTAGTAGGAGCGGTAGATGGAACGCACATCCAAATGATAAGGCCATCAAAAGATGAGCATTTATTTTACAATAGAAAGTTAAAACACAGCATAAATGCAATGGTGGTGAGATTGTTTTTTATTGAAATAAGTTAACTTTTACTTAACTAGCAAATTTTGTTCTACTTTAGATATGTGATCACAAAATGCGGATTAGGGCCGTTAATGGTACATTTGGAGGTGCGTCGCATGATTCCCACATATGGAATTTATCGCGTGAACGAAGTCATTTAAAAGCCAACTACGAAAATGGGGAAAATGGTATACGAATCCTCGGTGAGTTTTTTAATATTGTAAATTATAACACATTTGTATTGTACAACTTTTTTTTTCATGTATGTGCATATGTGCACACAGTATGTATGTACATACATATATCCAAGTAATAAATACTTATGAACATATGCATACACGTACATATGTTTGCTGTTACAATGTATACAATTCTATTGTAAATTCATACATATTTGTTATTTCTGCAGGAGACTCAGGATATCCGTTGGAACCTTGGCTTTTAACCCCATATAGAAGTGCAACGGAAAATTCAGATGAACACTTCTTCAATCATAAATTGTCGAAAGGAAGGTCGATAATTGAACGAGTTTTTGGTGTGATGAAAGGACGATTTCGATGTCTTCTAGCCGCCAGGGAGCTGCATTACTCTCCACAAAAAGTTGTTCAAATACTTAATGTATGTTGTGCTCTTCAAAACATTTGTATTTTGTTTAAGTTGGAAAACCCTACAAATATTGTAATTGAGCCAGAAGATGTATCCGATGTTAATGTAGACAATTTAGAAAATGTTAGAATTGAAAATATTGCTAAGAATATAAGAGATCAAATAAAACGTAATATGATTGCCAATACCAATTCCATATAAAACAAAATTTAAAACCTGTGTTTATTAAATAAATATCAATTCAGTCTTTTTTTCATATGATTTCAATATAAAAAACATATATATATATATATATATATATATACGAACAGGTACACGTACATGTAGGCATAAAAAATTAAAAATTAATTCTATAAAACTTCAATTTAGTTAGTAACTCTATGTTAATATTTGTTTGATATTGCGTTGTTGGTTTTCATTTCCACATCCAACATTTCCTTTTTGATTTCTAATTTGTTTAGATTTAGTTTAAAATTTTGATTGTCCATTTTTTGTTTATGAACAAATTTTTCTTGAGCTAGGCTCAACTTTTTTTTTTTCAATAACTGTACTCTTTTTCATTGCTTTAAAAATTTTCTTTAAATTATTATTTATGTCATTTAAAACTTTGGTGGAGGTTTGTTGGTATACAATTTGATTTTCCACTTGTTTTTCTAATAGACTCTGCTTCTTGCGCGGAGTAAGCACCGCATTATTGGGGAGAAAATCTTCGTTTTCTTGTGTGTTGGATTCTGTAGCATCATTTGCATTGCTAAGTGACTGCACTGGAGATTCAATTGGTATGTCGGGAATAGTCTGCGCTATACCAAATAACCGTGCGCCTGATACCCCGCTCACTGACTGCTCCATTGATAGCAACTCACTCACTTGCTGTTCCAACTGTGTGAGCGTAGAGTAAGTAGAAGGGCCCCCGCCTGTACCCGAAAAGTTCAACTTATTCCGACGCATTTTTGCCTTCAAGTGTAGTTTGTAGTCAGCCCAAACCTAAAAAAAATATATTAATTAAATAAAAAAAAAAATGTATGTATATGTTTTGCGTTAAAATTACTTTTTTCCAACCGGGCATGTCGCGCATCGGTGGACCAGCTGCATTTAGCTGACCAGTTAACCTCTTCCATAGATTGGTGGAAGCAGTTTTAGCGTTAGGCGTCTTCAGTAACCCCTTGGCCAAATCCGGATGAGTTACCATGAAATCTACGAGGATTTCAAATTGTCTTCTCTGTGTTTGCTTCGATTTCAGATTTTCCCTTCATAATTTTTATAAAATATGTAATGTAATATACGTATTTGGAGCAATAAAAGTATATAATTTCCATTTTAAACTTACATTTTTGAGGGTTGCGAATGAATAGTTGCTGTAGCGTGAAAAATGCGAATAAAAGTGCTTGCTGACCAGAGAACTGCAACGAGTGCAGAAATTGTGTGTATACTCGCGCATGTAGCCGTATTTTGCATGCTTTGTTGTTTTCGTGTACAAACCGTCGCTTGTCTGTTTGCTCATAGATCAATACGATCATGACGATGCATACATGCTCGCTACATTATCCGTCAGACAAAATTTGCGTCAGCATTCAAAGTTGCATGTATGTAACACACTCGCCGGCGACAAACGCTCGCGACACTCGAGTGTTGTTTGCGAGCCACTCGGGTTACCCGTAACAATATTTTTCTTTGCAAGCAGTAGTTGATTAGCGATCTTAAGTGTGTTTTCTATCATATTTTTTGTATTGTTTTTTTTTTACGTGAGATGGCAGATACTGTAGATATTGTTTCTGAACAAATCCTTAGTGTGAATTACACTTTGTCCAGAAAACTTTAATTTTCTATCTAGCAGATTAAGAACTTTGAAATTAAATTAAGTCTTATGAAATGTTTATTTTAATTTTAAATTTAACTCCTACTATTTAAAAATTGTTTAAATACTAACCCTACATGTTGGATCTCATGAAATGTTTTTGTTAAATAAATGTATGCAATACATATTAATTAAAATTAACTAAGTCGTTTCTTTTATCTGTAAATAATAGGATAAATACTTATGGCGTTTTCTTTTCTACAGAAAATGTTGCCTTAACATTGCCCTCTGCGCACGTACACACAAGGGCAATGAAGTGCAACATTTTTTGTAGAAAAGAAATCGCCATTAGTAGATGCCCGAGTGCACTCGAGTGTGTACATGCACAAGTTTGCGCCTTCACATGCACGGCCAATCATGTGAACTACCACACTCGAAAATGTAATGATATATCCCGCACATGTCAGCCTTATGTTTATGAGTGAGCATGAATGAGCGCACAGCAGCAGACGGCTGTGCTTGCTTGTATCAAATTTTAGGGATGATGAATATGCACACTCGAGCGCACTCAATGCCGTTCTCTGTTGCTGACATTCGCTTTCGCAATACAGAGTGCTGCCAATGCGAAAGGGAAAAATAATTGCGTAAAGCCTCAATTTCAATGCGAATGTCAGATTACAGGGTACCGATTGTGCGAATTCGAACACTTTTACATTCGCATCGCATTACAGAGTAGCGCTCCAAGTGAAGTTAGCGTGCCACATTTAAGAAAAGTGTGAGTTGAGTTTTCCTGAGTGATTTTTGAATCGAGCTGAAGAAGGAAGGACTGCTTTATGTTTTTCATAATACAAACGAAGTTTGGCCTTAAAGCTCTCCTATTTAGAATACATTAATTGTCCTTTTAATAGATACATTATATCAAAATCAATTTTGATCTGAAAATATATTTAAATATATACAAATTGTATGTATGTAACTGAAAAGGGAAGGTTTTAGGCCATTGAACAATTGCTTACCAACTCCGGTGCCCTGGAATCAGATAGCTTCGACCAATTAAAAAAAATTAGCGCTTTCCGTTTCATTTAAATCCTGCTGACGCATCCCATAAGTTAATTTCCATTTGTCTTCCACTTCATTCAAGTTAGAGCTATCCCTGCTCAAATACTTTTTAAATGCCAGATGAGTTGATTTGTCAATTGCAGATATGTATAAATGCGCTGTTAATTCGCGAAGTTTGAGTAGAAGAGAGTTTATCGGAGTCATTGTTTTGAGCTTCCGCGCAAGTGAGTTTTAGTTTTTTTGACGTTTTATTTTTGTATTTACCGTAGGATTTTTTCTTCCATTCAAAAAAGAAATATTTTTGGTATTATTAATGTATAAAATTAAAGCATGACTTCTTAACTTTAACGACTTTTTCGTTCGGGAAAATGCTAACAATTTCATTTATCAATATGGGAAAGTCGTGCGCCCGGAGAGCAACATCACGGCTGATTACTTCTACAATGATGTTTATCAATTCATTCCTATGTTCTTTGGTTAAGTTTCCACATTGCTCGAGAATATTTTTCCCTTTTGATGTTTTATTCAGGATAAAACTTAAATCTTTACTCAGAAGTTTTCCACATAATGACAAATTTGTTGATGAAGAGTTAAGGGAAGTATTTATTAGAGCTTTCACAGTTTTCAACCACTCTTCCACTTTCGATGGCATTGAATGACTTATTAATCGTGAACAAAATATTTACTTACCTTTTAAATATTCAAAAACAGATTCCAAATTGAATTCTTTCAATAGTTCCTTCAAACTTTCCTTGTCCTGGTTCTTGTCAAAATGCTAAAATTGTTCTTTTTCCAAATTCAAATATGTAATGGTATCCGCATTATCCAATGGCGCAAAACTGTTTGGCCTTTGAAAAGATTGCACAGCGTAACTTGATCCACTTTGAATAGTTCTTTTCTTCAGAACACGTAAACTATTTTCTTCGGCCGAAATAACTGGTTCAATAGCTGCAGCCATCGAATTGATGGCGGAACTTTCATCAATATTATACAAAAGCGCAAAATTATTCGAATTTTCAAATGGCACAATATTCACTATTTCGAAACCCGCCATTGTACTTTGTTTAAACGCTTTTCACTTTCAATGTTTTTTACTATAAGAAAATCGCATGATTAAAAGAATATGTAAATCTAAAGAAACCAACGCGCACTGAAAGTGTTATTTTTATTTTGAAATGCTTCGGAAATGCAAAATTTGTTTCAAGAACGAACAATCTTAAATTAAGAATTGTAACGAACTTTCCGGGGTGCTAGGTATAGCTCTCGGTTGTCCAGGGTATCTGCAAAGAAATTTACCCTATCTCCTCTATGAATCAATACACCTTCGCTTAGCTTCGCTGTCTTTATTTATGCTTCTTCTTGCGTAATGATACCTCGTAAGCGCAGAGCTATAGTAGGTTTTAAGCCCTACAGCTAGCACCCGTCTTAGTGGTTTAAGCCCACCTCGAATATAAAGTAATAGTCTCAGATGTTTGATCCCTCTTTAACTACTCGTATGACTCACGTTGCCACGCGTGTCATGTATGCCTAACGACTGCCCATTTGATTTTGATATTGCTCCTTTTATACTGTTTTGCCCGTAGGCAGACAGTTGTCCTTATAATAACAATTTCATATGTTGTGTGTGAAAAGTAATAACTACATACATATGTTTTATGTACAAAGTAATAATTCAAGTTAAGTATATGTATAATATACATGTGTAGATAGGTATGTATGTAGTATAATTCAATTTACATATTTGAGTGTGTGTTTAAACTAATACAATTCATATGTGGTTTTTCTGTTATTGTGTTCATATATATATATGTATATATCTATGTAAACTGTTGTGAGGGCTCAGGGTCATAGTATCCAGGGACCTCATAGAATTTAACTCTTGATATATTCTAAAATCAAGAATTTCATTCTTAAATCGATAATGTCATTCATAAATAAGGATTTAATTCTTAAACCAAGAATTTCATTCTTAAATCAAGATTTTTTTTGTCTACTTTTAAGATATTTATCTAGGTTTAAGCTTATTAGTCTGTCATTCAGAAGTATTACGAAGTGCAGCAGTTCTTACTTGACCATCTTTAGCCACAAAAACATCAGTTATCCTGTCACCCTCCCATTGGCTGCTTGGCCTTGGAGAGTCGCATACGATGACCAACGGACCAAGTTGCAGAGGCGTTGTTTTCTCTCTTCATTTACAGCGTCAAAGTAGTTTCAGCAAATACTCAACAGTTCATGTTTTCCACAGCCGATCCAGCGCCATTGTTTTCGCAGGCATTTGTGTTGAGTTAAGGCATCCCAACAGAAAATGATTTGACGTCAATGTTTCTTCATCCTGCGGCGTAAGAGCTAACTCAGAGCTAGTGGACGGCTTCAAGTAGGGCGCTGTGGAATGTTTGCAATCGCGGTGATACTTCGTGCAATACCTTTTGCAATAGTCGTTTATTGCACCGTACGAGGCGACCACACATTATCTATTGGATAATTTGCATAAATTATGCAAGATAACACACCGCACCAGCGAGCAGCTACGTAAGCAGTTTAATCGCTCCCACGCTTGCCAGCCGTTCCACAGATGTCTGTAACATTCCCAGACAGACACCCGACTACCTACGTGACTTTCAGCAAAACAGCTAGGAGTGCACCTGCATTCATATCAACCAGCTAGCCAGCGGTGCAGTTAGTCAACACACACACAGCAACAGATATTAATGCCAGCCAGCAGCGCAGTTAGTCAACATACACACACAGCAACAGATATTAAATACATCCATACTGCAAGCAGGGCACTAGGATTGGTTCTAAGTTAGTTTTTAGTTCAGTTTCATCAATAAAGAAAGACACATCGTGTCGACGGACTCTTTAAGTGGCGCCCAACGTTGGATCTTTTGAATAGATACAGGATATCTGCCAATAAATCTGCTTGAACTAACGCTACAAACACGGAAGGACATAACCTACCACATAACACTGCTTCAACTCCAGGATACACTAGCTATATGCAACTAATGTAAGTAATTGATCGAAGTTCATTGTGTGATCCAGTATATTTGTGCAACTTAAAAAAAAGGAATTTAATGCACAATTAAGTGAAATAATACAAGCACTGCGGCGCCTAGAGCCTCCCTCCCCAGAAAATTATCTCCCGGTTAGCATAAATTCAGCGGTGCCAAATGGCAACCCAAATATGGATTTAATAAAGTCCTTACAGGAATTCAAGGGCGATGCGGCATCCTATCCTGCTTGGCGTTTTGTTGCGGAATTTGCCATAGGCTACTATACCGAGGGACCCGAGCAATACTATATTGCCATGGGGATTTTTAGAAACAAAATAGTAGGCTCCGCAAACGCGACACTCGCTTCCTTTTCAACCGTTTTAAATTTTAAGGCAATTATAGCTAGGTTGGACAAAACGTACGCCGACAAAAGACCCATGCACGTTTTAATAACGGAAATAAGCGTTTTAAGACAGGGTAATATGGCACTTTGTCAATATTATGATACAGTTGACAAACATCTAACTTTTATAATAAACAAAATTATAATGACCCGTAATAATAAGGAATTGACCGCTACACTCAACGAACTGCCTAGGGAAAATGCATTGAGAGTTTTTATCTCAGGCTTAAGGCGTCCGTTGTGTGACATCTTATTTTCTGCCAACCCAAAGGATTTACCTACTGCTCTGGCTACAGCCCAGGAGTTAGAAACCAACCGTTTGCGTCAGGACTTCGCGAGGTCCTTTGCATTAGGCAACGTGGTAAATTCAGATAGTCAAAAATATCAAAACACATTTCCAAGAACGCCTCAAAGTTCTAAGGACACTCCAACCCCTATGGACGTAGATCGCGGATCCTCCGCGTTTCGACGCACAAAGCAATCCAACCAGACTTATAATAGGGACAATTCGTCAGGTGAACAACCCAAAAGTGGGATATGATTTTTTAAAAAACATAGGAGCTACGATTGATAAGAAAGCAGAATACTTATTTTATGAAGGTGGTGAGAAGAAATTAAATAATGTCACATGTGAGCAGGTAAACTCCATATGTTTGAATAGGGATTCAGTGTCAGCTCTTGAGAAAAATGATTTTGAGTCCATGATTAAAGGGAATTCTAAAGCGTTCTCAGAACCTAATCGAGCTTTACCATATAACACGGTCAAGGCCGAAATTCGCACCACCTCCACAGAACCAATTTACACTCGATCATATCCATACCCAGTTTCTGCAGCAGGTTTTATAAACAAAGAGATAGAGACATTGTTGAAAGTCAAATCTAGTTCGGCTTATAATTCTCCGGTCCATGTGGTGAATAAAAAAGGATTAGATGAAAACGGTAAACAAAAACTCCGCATGGTAATCGATTTTCGAAAATTAAACGAAAGATCGATTGCGGACAGGTATCCTACAACGGATATATCTACCACACTAGCAAATCTAGGGAGTTCAAATTTTTTTACTACTTTAGATCTAAAGTCTGGATTCCTCCAGATTATCCTTGACGAAAAGGACCGTGAAAAAACGGCCTTCGGTATAAATAATGGAAAATATGAGTTCTACAGGATGCCATTTGGTCTGAGGAATGTGATAAGTATTTTTCAACGTGCCATTGATGATATTTTGAGGGACGACATTGGACAAAGTTGCCAGGTTTATATGGCTGATATAATCATCTATTCACAAGATGAAAAGTCTCATATTCAACACGTTGACAGAGTGTTAAGGAAGTTAGGAAAAGCTGGAATGCGGGTTTCATCAGAAAAAAACAAATTTTTTAAGACAGAGGTCGGATTCCTCGTGAATAATATGAGCAATACGGACGCGACCATGCATAGCGACATATCGCTCTCTAACACAATAAAAACAATACAATATCCAGTCAATCAATTTAAGAGACAATTTATATTAACAAAGGGTGCTCATTATAATCTAAGTTCGAAAATACTTTTTCAAAAAAAAAATTCCCAGATATAAGGAAAATGCTTAAGTCGACAATTTCAAACTGTAAAATTTGCTTGGAAAATGAATATCAAAGGAGTCCGACAAATCCGGAAATTGGAAGATCCCCAATTCCGGAACGTCCGGGAGGAATTCTCCACCTTTACATTTTAATTACTGGCCAACAACTCTTCCTAACAGCTATTCATAGGTTTTCAAAATTTGCAATAGCCAAACCTATTGTTTCAAGGTGCACCATTGACATAAAAGGAGCCTTACTGGAAGTATTGGGTATGTTTCAAAACACTAAAACTATTGTCACAGATAACGAACGAGCGTTCACCTCTAATTTAATTAAATCCATGCTACGTGATCATTTAGTCATAGAACAATATTTTACCATAACTTTAGAAAGGCAAGGGATAAAAGTATTAAGTACATTGAAACTGGTGCGACAGATCTTAGATTTTCAACTTCAATCTCTGATGGTGATATCGACAGCGTACAATCATTACGCAGAACTAAGTATTGGTGGTTGTGATCAAATAGAATAGTACAGCGTATTCTATATATTATTATATCTCAATATTATATTATTACAATCTTCTTATGTGTAAAATTACTTCCTTCCTTTACCTTTTTGTTTTTCTTTCCGATTTTATCTTTCATAAAACGCACGAATTGTAATGTTTTTTTATAAATATTTTTCATTACATACAAATAATATATGAATTTCAATGTAAGAAACTTCTCCTCTAATTAGTCTTTAAAAGAGAATTCTATAATTATAATACATTTAACTTGAGAGCTCGATCAGGAGACTATAGTTAAGCATTAAATTTAAGTATTCTATTGTTTATTGTAGAAGTAACCATTGTAAAAAAAAAAAAACTATGTTTCCTTAATAAACTCAATTAAAAAAAAAAAACAATTTTTCGTACCTACTACCTTACATAGCGAAAGCAATGGACAGGGTGAAAAGTTCCACTCAACGCTTTTAGAAATCGCCAGGTGCGTGAAAGCACAGCAGCAAATAAACGAAATTAAATATTTAAATTTTCTTGCTACATACAAATACAATAGGACAGTTCATTCCATTACAAATTCTATGCCAGTCGAAATCTTACAAAACTACCCCGTAGATAAGTTTGGGGAAATCAGAGAAAAATTAATTAAAGCACAAAATTTAACATTGAACAGAATTAATGAGGGAATAATAACCAAAATCTACCAGCCAGGCGAAAAGGTGTTCCTTTGCCAAAATAAACGATTAGGAAATAAATTTAATAAAGTATTTGTGGAAAAAACAGTAGAAAAAGATTTAGGTACAACAGTACAGATAGAAGGAAGAAAAATTCATAAAAGTAATTTACGATGAAATCAATTTCAGGTTGTTATTTGTCTTCATCTACGGCACTAGGGCCAAGTTAATTGACTACACTTCCTCACAAATGATTACCATTCCTTGAGGCAATGTGGCCATTTACGAAGATTTTATTTAACTCATACATACCACCAATTTGGCGGAATACCGCCAAATGGCATATGAAAGCCAGGAGCCTTTAACTAAATCAAAAAATCAAATTTTAAACGAGAACCTTTTAAAACAGCAGAGTGAAGAAATATTACACAGCCTCCGCACTCTAGAAATACCAAGAAGAATGGCGAGATCAATTGACTTCCTAGGGTCCGCCCTTAAATTTGTAGCAGGTACCCCAGATCACGAGGACTTCGAACTGCTACTTGCGAAAGAAAACTTGTTAATCGAAAACAGCAATAGACAGTTAAAAATCAACTCCGATTTACAAAATAGAATTAATGAAATAACAAACCAGATTAACACCATTAGGGAAAATTGGACCGGTTGGATGCTAAAAGATGAAGAAACATTGCTGTTTGAGAATCTAATAAGAAGAAATACCCACAAAATTAGTCAATTAAACAGACTAGCACTCTCCATTGTTTTAGCAAAAAGTAATATCATTAATCCTCTTATTTTGGATAATGAAGAAATGGATCATGCTTTTAACTTTGAACAAATACCCTTTAGCTTAAGTAATTTACTTTTAGTGTCTAAAGCAGCGATCGGCACATTTAGCATTTCCTCTAGCAGGCTAAAGGCGAGCAATTTTTCACTTTTACTCTGTACGCTATAAAAAAACTTATACTAGCACACGATGTTCAGCGTTTTGCAATTGTGTTGGTGCCGCTTCGGCAAAGCAAATCAAGACAGTTGCTGTTCAGCATTCACCAAGGCAAGACCTCGCGCAACTTTTTTAAATACAAAAATATTTTACACTACAAAAAAATGAGTGAATTTTTTTTCAATGAAAATTTGGCTGGCGAGTCTCAATGTTTAATTTGCCACCGAATTTTAGTTTGTAATAATATATATTTTTTAAAAAGGCATTATAAAAACAACCACAGCAATTATGAATTGCTTGAAGAAAATGAGCGAGCTCGAATTCTTTTAGAATTAAATGCTACATTTTTTTACAGTACATAGCTTGCCACATTGACAACAACGAATTAATTGTACCCCAAATTGACAATATTGAAAATATTATACCGCAACACATAATACTTTAAAAATATAAAATACCTTTAAAAAAGACGTCTTATATGGTTGCTTTGGGTCTGGCGAAGCATTGTAGGCCATTTCAAGATGGGGGTTTTGCAAAGATTTGTTTGTAAATATTTTCAAATGCTTTGGGAAAGAAGGGGAAGAAATGGCCCAAATAATAACATCCATTCTTATGTCTGAGCGCACAATAACCCGCAGAACTGAAGATATCAGCAAACATATTTTTAACTGCGATCTGTCTGGATGAGAGTACTGATATCCATAACTTAAGTCAGCTTGTAATATACATATATCAGAACAGTAAATAATGAATTTGAAGTTTTTGAAAATTTTTTTTGTTCAGTTGCTTTTAATAGGCACTTAAATGGAGAGAAAATATGGGAAACTGTCAACATTGCAGCATCCACCAAAACGCTCTATTGGGAAAAGAGCTAAATTTTACGAATGCAATGAAAACTGCAATTTTAATTGTAAATAAAATTAAAGGAGAGCATAACGCTCTAACACATCGTAAATTTAAGTCATTTTTACAAGAAATATAATCGGATTACGGTGATTTGCTACTATTTACAGAAGTCCGCTGGCTTAGTAGAGGCAGAAGTCTTGCAAGACTTTTTGAGTTAAGAAACGAAGTTCTGCAATATTTTAAGGATGTATTAATTGTATCTCTAGAAAACAACGAGTTCCTCCTTGAGTTATCATTTCTTTCTGACATTTCAGATATTATCAATTCAATAAATTTGCAATTACAAGGAAAAAATAAATATATTTTCGATTCAACGGTCACAATTTTTCATTTTGGTAAGAAACTATCACATTTAGAAAGTCAAGTCCAAAACATTAATTTAGCATTTCTACCCAAAACAGCCAAACTTTATAGTCAATCTCCAATTCCAACTAAAATAGCCCAATTGATTTGCCTTGTACAACTGGCAAAGAATTTTGGAGAAATGTGAATTGAGCAAATTACCCTCATTCAAAAGAAGAAATTTTAAAATTTTACTCCGTATTCCCCACAACTTATAATTGCGAAACAACGTTCTCAACATTAAAAAACATAAATACTAAAAATAGAAATAAAATTTCCAACAAAGATTTAGAAATAGACCTGGACCAAATAATTAAAGAATTAGAAAAAAAAATAAAGTGAACTTTTTAATTATTTGTCAACTTGTGCATTTTACTCAGTGTACCACCATAGTTTTCAACACAAGCATAGAGCAATAAAAGTATAGTTGTGTTAGTTTGCCGATCGCTGGTCTAAAGTTAAGATTTTACAAAACTCAGATGTAATTTACTACATACTTAAGATTCCAAAAATAACTAACTTTTTGCGAATTTATTCAAGTTTATCCTCTAGTTCATAATAATACTATAGTTAAGCTAGAAACCACACTTGCAGCGAATTGTAACAATCAATTTCAACCACTGGACAGTTGCAACGACACTTTGGTGGCTAAGGTGTGTAAGGCAGGTCATTCTAACTGTTTACACCAGATCCTAAACAATTACACAGCGACTTGCTCTTCAGAAACAGCATTTCATATACCGCCTATCAAGAAAATAGATGAGGGCATTATCATTCTTAATAGCGTGCCAGCAACGACCATAGTGGACCAACAAGAGTTCAAAATAAAAGTAACATATTTACTAATATTCCGTGATTCTATCACAATAAACAACACCATCTACGTCGCTAAAAAAGAACCAGTATACATACAACCGCACCCGCCAAAAACGGTATCAATTAACTATTTGGAGCATCATGCAAGCTAATCTCTACCATATTTGCATCAACTCTATATTGATAACGTTTCCCACATTAAAAAATTGAAGGAAGACCTTTCCGTACATCGTACTTTCTTATGCACAGCTCTACCTATTTTCCCGTTATTGCTACTCATCGCAATAGCAATTTTTTTGATTTACCGAAGAAAAAAATCTACGAATAACAAAGCCAAAACTAAGAAGGTCTTCGAAGACATTTTGAATCAATTCGAGAGCGACTCGACTTAAGAAGAGGAGAAGTTAACACACCGCACCAGCGCATAGCTACGTAAGCAGTTTAATCGCTCCCACGCTTGCCAGCCGTTCCACAGATGTCTGTAACATTACCAGACAGACACCCGACTTCCTACGTGACTTTCAGCAAAACAGCTTGGAGTGCAGCTGCATTCATATCAACCAGCTAGCCAGCGGTGCAGTTAGTCAACATACACACAGCAACAGATATTAATGCCAGCCAGCGGCGCAGTTATTCAACACACACAGCAACAGATATTGATACCAGCCAGCATCGCTGTTAGTCAACACACACACACAGCTAGGTTCTAAGTTAGTTTAGGACTGCCTTTATACATTATTCCGTTAAATAACGTAAAAAAGGGGGAAATTCCTGTGCAAGAAAAATTTCCCTTGTTGATCTCTTCCATAGTTTTATTGAATGTAGCACGCTAATTTCACCGTTTAATTACGGCAAAACAGAGGCAAATTACTGAGCAAGAAAAATGTCCCTAGCTGATCACTTTCATACTTTTCTTAAATGTGGCACGTTAACTTCATTTTAAATTTTTGGTATATGCCATTTAATTACGGTAAAAAAACGGCGAATTCCTGTACAAGAAAAATTTTCCATAGCTTTTCCCCTTCATACTTTTTCAAAGGTGGCACGCTAACTTCAGCTGACAAAAAACGGCGAATGTCGACCCCCGTTGAATAATGAAGTATAGCGTTAAACTTCCAGGCGTAAACTGTTGTTGCAACGGCTAACAGTTGTTGCGGCGACTTCACAAATAATGATGATCAGTTGTTTATAAAGCGGCAAACTTCCAAAATTGGCTGTTAATTTTTTTAATAGAAACAAAATTCCGCAGCCCATGTTTAAAGTTGAGCTTGAGCCTGAAAACAAACCTCTGTGGAAAAACGCTGTGCATCCAATTTATAAACTTCAATACCTGTTGCATCGTAAGGTAATTGTGGAAGAACCACACAAGAGAAATGGCCCTGTACAATGCACTAACTGCCAGGGGTATGGTCACACCAGGTCTTACTGCACTCTTCGCTCAGTGTGCGTAGCTTGTGGAGAGCTACACAACTCTGCCATCTGCACGTCAAAAAAAGGAATACCCAAATGCAAAAAAGTGTGGTAACTGCGGTGGAAACCACACAGCAAACTATAGGGGTTATCCTCTGAACGCACTGATAATGTATTGAATGCCTTTGTACACTCCCAGACAAATCCTAGCGTTTTCTTTGCCAAAAGAACCACGCCGCCAATGGCTTTATCAAACACCGTCAATGGTGTCTCATTTGCAAGTGCCGCAAAGTCAGGCTTAGTAAATCCTGCACATACAATAACTGCACCTCAAGTTGCGCCACAAGAACAGGAGCCCCACTACCCAAAACGGTAGACAATCAAATATCGAAGCCATGATAGCATCGATGCAACAAAGCATGATGAATTTCATAACTTTGATGCAAAACACAATGCAAGATCTCATGCGAAATCAAAACACTCTGCTCAAACTGCTTGCTACTCAACAAAAAAAATAATGACCTAAATTAAAATAGCCCTCTGGAATGCAAACGGCATTCCTCGCCACAAACTAGAGCTGTCAAAATTCCTTAACGACAAGGAAATTGACGTTATGCTCCTTGCTGAAACACACCTAACTAACAAATATAATTTCAATATTTCGGGATATACTTTTTATTGCACGAATCATCCAGACGGAAAGGCGCATGGCGGAACTGCTATTTAAGTCCGAAATCGCATTAAACACCATCCCTCGATTGGAATTGCCAAGAATTATTTGCAAGCAACATCAATATCCTACAAACAAAGCAAAGAGATATTACACTGTCCGCGGTTTATTGCCCCCCACGTTTCACAATAACAGAAAAACAATTTATGGATTTCTTCAGTTTGCTGGGAGAGCGCTTCATTGCTGCAGGCGATTATAATACGAAGCACCCTCACTGGGGCTCACGCTTGTCCAACCCTAAAGGCAAGCAATTATATAACGCGCTGTAAAAGAAACAAACTTGATTACGCTTCTCCTGGAAAGCCCACATATTGGCCTCGTAGTCTTATTATTACATAATCAAGTGCAGACCTCTCTTCAGACCAATCACCTGTGCTCTTCACTTTGTGGCATCAGCCGCACGAAAAGGAGTCACTCTACATGCTCACGACAAAGGCTACAAACTGGTTGAAGTATAAAAAATATATCAGTGCGCATATAGAACTCCACCCAAACTTTTGAATCTACAATCAGAGCTGCCGCTAGCATTTCCACACCAAAGCAAGGTTATATAGGAAACAAAAAACATTATCCGACCAATAGAAAAATTGAAATGCTGCTATTAGAAAAGCGACGCCTACGACGGATATGGCAGACTCATAGGTCACCTGCTTCTAAACAACTGCTGAAGGCGGCTACATATGCGCTAACGAGAGCCCTCAAGAGCGAGGAACAGCACGCACAGTACCGGTACATTCAAACGCTTTCTCCGACTAGCACAAAGTACCCGTTGTGGAAAGCACATCAAAACTTAAGCGGAAATTTCAATAGTAAATAAGGAACAATTGAAACCTAATAAGGCCCCTGGGCACGACTTGCATATCGAAATTATTCGAAAGACTTCTTATGCTGCGCATTTGCCCACATCTTCAAGCCCACAGCATAATACCATCCCACCAATTTGGCTTCAGGGAGAAACATGGTACGATCTAACAAGTAAATCGCATTACATCTGAAATCCGTACATCGTTTGAAAAGAGGGAATATTGTGCTGCAATATTTCTTGACGTCGCCCAGTGGCATTTGATCGAGTATGGCTAGACGGTCTAATGTATAAAATACAAATGTTACTCCCTCAGAGCACCCACAAACTACTTAAGTCCTATCTGTATGATCGAAAGTTTACAGTTCGATGTAACACTGAATCTCATCAAATATAAGCTGGAATAACACAAGACAGTGTTCTCGGCCCGATGTTCTACGTCTTATACACCTCGGATATTCCAACAAACTGCCGCCTGACAATGTCCACTTTTGCCGACGACACTGCGATAATCAGCCGCTCCAAGTGTCCCCTGCAAGCATCTGCGCTCTTAGGTAATCATATGGAAGCTGATCTGCGCCGAATTCGTTTTAGAATTTTAATTTTGCGACTTATTGAACTAAGTAATAAAAATCGAGTTGATATGGTAAGGTAATATGAAAGAGATTAATTAACACCACTTCCAGTTGTTTCGATCGGCCAATATCAATGTGCTTTGTGGAAAATACATACATACATACATATAAATGTTCAAAAAGCCAATTGGCTTGCAAACTGGCGTATAAAGGTTAACGAACAAAAATCTAAGCAAGTTACATTTACACTAAATAAGAAAAATTGTCCGCCCTTGACTTTGAACAACGTTCAAATACCACAAAGCAGTAATGTCACATAACTAGGGGTCCACCTGGATAGGCGACTTACTTGGCGCAACCACATAGAGGCTAAACGGACTCATCTTAAGTTGAAGACCAGTTATCTGCACTGGCTTATTAACTCTCGCTCACCCCTGAGTCTGAAGTATAAAGTGACTATATACAACACGGTTCTAAAACCCATTTGGACCTATGGATGTGAGTTATGGGGCAACGCGAGCAGCAGCAACATCGAAATCCTTCATCGTGCGCAATCTAAAATCCTTCGAACAATAACCGGAGCACCATGGCATATCCGAAACGAGAATATCCACCACGACTTGAGAATCCCGGAAGTACGAACTGAAATAGAGCAGCGGAAGGCGAAAAATGTATCGAAGCTTTTAGCGCACCCTAATCAGTTAGCAATAAATCTATTGCATGTAAACAGGAACTCAAGATTACGTAGGAATGACTTTCCAGCCCATTCGTAATATTTCTTAGGGCCAGTTAATAAAAATACTCATCCCCACTATGGGATGTAAATTATGTGATTAGAATAAGATTTGCAAACTTGTTGTTAGGCAAGGCGCGAAAATGTACGAAACGGCAATGAGCACAATTTAAAAACGTATATGTATGTGGCGGCAAAAATGATGAACGACAAAACTATACGATTAAATTATATGGAGAATTTATTAAACGTATTTATCTTACAAATAGGCAGGGTTTTTAATTGTTTTGCTCACTGGCCGTTCTCTTTAAAACTTAGAATTGAATGGTAAAAATAACCGCTTGAATTTATACATATATATACATACATATACTCGTATGTAAATGTTTGTTTTCTTTAGATTTGCTTTATTCTGTCATCCAAGAATTGCAAGGATGGCAGGGTTGCCGTAGATTCGGATTTTAAGATGGAGTGTTGTTAAATTACAATGACCATCTCCTCTACCAGCCACTAAGTTTAATCGTTTCCCCTTTAGAGGGGGTTTGCTACGAGGGCAGTTTGATAAGTCAGTGACTTTTTAAATACATTTTTTTTTTGGCAAGAAAGCGTTCTATTCCTCAACATAATCTTCTTTTAACTTAATATTATTTTTATTTAAAATGTACTTCAATGCAATAAAATTCTATGTTTGTGCTTTCTTTACAGCCTTTTATTATGATATCAAACGAAATCTCTAAATTCCATGAGCGCCCTGGACGTAGTGTGTGGTAGCGCTCGCACTAAAACACGCTATGCGTGCAGCGCAAAGTTCAAATTATTTTATCTTCTGAACAAAAAATCCGCACACTTGGAACATTTTATTTGTTATTAAATAAGTATTTAGTAAATAAATATTTATATAAAAATAAGTAAGACAAGCTAAATTCGGGCGAAACCGATTTTTATATACCCTGGCGATGTATTTTTGTATGGGCAGTGCCCATAATTTCATAAAAACCCCGTTTCTTTGTTTCAAATCGCTGCTAGGATTAAATTTTACTCAATTTGTTCCAATAAATACTAAAAAACGAAGTTTTTTGCATTTTCAAAATATATACCGAAAAACCGAAGTTTTTGCATTTTTCAAAACTTCCGTTATATGGGAGGTGGGCATGGTTATGATCCGATTTCAAAATTTTTCTACGGTAATAATAGCGATATCAAGGAAAATATGTCCACCAAATTTTGTGACGATAACTATTATTGTTATTGAGATTTCAGAATTTCATAAGTACCTATTTTCTTAGTTCAAAATCGCTCCAAATACCAAACATCTATTTGCTTTAATAGATACCGAATATGGGAGGTGGGCGTGGTTATAAACCTATCTTGACCATTTCAATACCAACCTACCCTGTCCAAAGAGCAATCTATGTACCAAATTTCATTGAGATGTCTCAATTTTTACTCAAGTTATTGTAACTACGGACAGACGGACGGACAAACAGTCGGTGCTAAATCGATTCCTCTTTTCATTCTGATCATTTTAGTATATATGTACATATATGTCTATATCTATCTCGATTATTTTTTGCTGTTACAAACAACCGTTATGCGAACAAAGTTATAATACCCTTGTGTACAAGTACGCTCGGGTATAAAAAACTACGAAAAAATAGTAAAAAGCTGTGAAAATTTCATCTCATTTAAGCAAATAGATTATGAGGTATAGTGAAACGAAAAAAAAATTCAAGAAATTGTTTATAAACAATAAATGTCAATAACTGTTACAATAATTTTATTTTCGAAATTATATTTTGGGAAACACTTTAAATGCTCACGAGCTACACATCAACCGCATTTAAATTGAAAAACAAAATCGGCTCATTTTTACTGATCGGTTTCACTAATTCTGACTCTTAAGCAAGTGTGGCTGCCTCATCGTTTAATTTATCATTTGTGGTATAATATAAAGACGCACACCACAAATGGTAGGAGAAGCATGGCCAAACACTGAGCTATATAGTATACGCGCCAAAATTATATTATTATTATAAATATAAAATTTTACTCGCTTGTCTTTAAAATTCCCATTCTCCTTTTTTGAATTCTTAAACATCAATTGAAATTCCCTGATTATATTCAACGAAAATTTTTTACTATGGGTTTATCACTGTTATACGTATTGCTTTACCTAGCGCTTACTTTGACTATTCTCTCATAATTTATTTCCACTCTTGACACAAACAAAGAACATTGTGTCTCGAAAGCCTGAGCCAGAGTGACATTAATCTCAAATAAATGATAATTTGATCAACACTTGATGTATTTTGGATTGAATTATCCTGGTCTCTTACCAAATGTGCCTTATTCCACTGCTTGTATCCATTTTGCGCCCGTAGCACTTTCTAAATGTCGCGGAATGTACTTGGTTTGTGTGTTTGCATAAATAATTTATGTACATATAATTTAGTTAAGCTTATTTACTCAATACCTCCGAGGGTACTTCTCATAAAATACTTCTACCGTTCGGATTCGGCACAAAATTGTAGGTCTCTCCTTTTGCTGTATAATATAACACTACAAATTGTATGAGAAGATCGGTCAAACACTGAGCTAAATACATAGTGTAAGCGCCAAATTGTTATTATTATAATTTGCTTTAATTAAGTACTATACAGAAATAAGTTTCGTTCGGTCTCCTTGTGTTAACAACTTAAAACACGAAATTATTACGAAACTAAAAGTACAAAATTACACGGTAAATATTCGGCAAAATTTAGATTAGAAGTATCTTGTAAAGATTTTATTTCAAGGAGAAATTGTTAGAAATGTAAATGAAATTAATATTTTTTAGTGTCTATTGAAAAACCAAAGATTCAAAATTACACTTATATTGCATTCAATCGTTTGTTTAGCCGTATTAAACATCCTTAAAAAGTTAATAAAAAACCCTTTTTTTATTAAAAATTTTTTTAGCCTGCGCTGCTATTAGATCTTTTGTTAAGTACTCTGTAATGCAAAAGTGGTTAATACCTGCTATAAGCACTGCACATGCTCTGGGCTTCTCACAGGAGAGATCCCAAATTACCTTATTCCATCCAGCTCGAGCCTTCTCAAGTCGCCCGAGCCGTCGGTGACAGGCGCAAAACGCCTTGCTGACGCTCAGCTGACTCCCCGTCAACGCACAAGTTAAGCCTGAGCACGTTTAAGCCACTTTAAGATATCACCTTCCAGGCGGAGGTGTGAAAGCTCACATTCTATGCCCGGAGTAGGTCATGGCATGCCCTGTCAACTCCACATCAGTTCTGGGGAGGAAAACCGAGACGTTATGCACCGGAGGGATATCATAGCCTCTCCGGGTGCACATCGTGGGTTCATCCCAGCTTTCCAGGACCTTCTCTGCTTGCCTAGCTGCAGTGCCTTCATCCTTGCAGTCCACAAGGAGCATAACTGACCCGAACAAAACGCCAGCGGATGCGACCAACATCCGGCCATAGCGAACATAATGATGCTCTGCAGCCGGGTGAAGTCCTTCGTACTTAGAGCAGCAGCATGATTATCGCGAGGCAACTCAACCACCCGAAGTTCCCTGCCCGGCTGGATCACGATGCCGGAGGAGGTGTTTGTTCCCGCTCCTCTTCTTCCACTTCCATCGGGCTGCGAGTGACAGTCCCTGCCAACGTCGAATTGCATTTTTTACGGTAAATCGGTTGTCCACACCAATTTTTAAACAAAGGGTGGACAAACGTAAATTTTTAGTGGACAAACATAGACAAACGGTGGACAAAAGAACGAAATATTTTTTTCTAAAATTCGCATAAGGTGGTGTCAACTTTACAGGGCTGGACTCTTCTGCATTCAGGATAACGGATTACTTTACTATATCTCCATCAGAGAGGCCATCTGACCGCTAAAGACTGTAAAACCATTTGTAGAGATCATTGACTTTCGATTCTTGAGAGAATGCTAGATTAATAAAGCCGCGAGACTGGATATCAAGTTTTTATATTGATAAAAACCCAATATTTAATTTTGTCGATATATTTCGATCGCACTCCTCACTCGTCTTTTTTTTATCCCAACGGTTTTATCCCTCCATACCCGCCCGACCGACGCGCGCCCCTCGCATGACGCACGGAAATATAAAAAAAAATATTTTTTTTTTATATATGCTGCGCCGAGTCATGAATGGCAGAAGTTTGTTCAGTGTCGAGATCTAAAATTGTTCAGCTGTACAACAAATGCTCATCAGCTGATCGAATAGTAATATATACTTATGTATGTATGTATGTATCAATTATTGAGAGAATTGATCATAGTTTTCTTTACGTAAAAAAGTGATTCTGAATTATCAAAAGAACCGGAGTGAGTGTTAAAATACCGACACAAACAACGGAGTGGCTCATTTAACTCAAAATTACTTTTACATGGCTTCGAAAAAGAGGCCGGAAATGTCTTGAAATTCGGGAGGGAACGTTTAGTTTTATTTCGCCAAGAAGAGATGGGCTAGTCAGTAACTTGACCAAAAATACTATGCCTAGCATTTCTCTGCGACTAGCAAGTGTAGGAAGATTAATTAGTTTTAAACGACTTATATATGGCGGTAGGTTGTACTGAGAATGCCAACGAAAGTTTCTTAAAGTAAAAAGCAGAAATTGTTTTTGAATTGACTCTATCCGATCAAAATGAACTCAATAGCGCGGGTTCCAAACAACAGATCCATATTCCAGTATTGGCCTCACTAACGTTGTGAACAGAGCCTTCGTAATGTAAAGTCATTCTTTTGACCATCGTTTTACAAATGCAAAAACACCTTTTTTAACTGTAACATTTAGTATGTGAAGATTAAAATTAAATTTCGGGTCCATTGTAATTCCAAGATGAACAAAGTTAAAACCTTGTTCGAGGTTATAGTTACATATGTCATAAGAAGCCGGTCTTTCGGGCAAACTATTTAACAATATAGACAACTTAAAGCCTAATTTAAAATGGAAAGGTCTCCAAAATCAATGTAATCAGATTTAAAATAAAATTACATTTAAAACACCAACTTTGTTTTGTTTTAAACAGTAACGCATTTTATTTTACATTTATCTTACAGACACCTCCACCACTGTCGATTGCACGATCAGTTCGGAAAGTAAGGGGCAAGAGTGTTTAGACAATGTCTGTCAGCGACTGAATCTACAAGAACCGGAATTTTTCGGCCTACGTTATGTGATCAAGGGTAAAGAGGATGAATTGAAATGGATTGATTTGGAACGTTCACTGAGCAGACAGCTAGAAAAATATGCGGCGAATACGAAAATATACCTACGCGTACGGCACTATGTCGACCCATTGCGACGAGACGATTTGACGCGTTACTATTACTTTCTGCAATTAAAAAGTGACATTTATGAGGGGAAAATTATTTGCGATATACGCACCGCCATACTGCTAGCGCTCTACTGTCGACAGGCCGAATACGATAGCCATCAGAATGATAAGCAGACGAAGGATTATTTAAAAAAGAGTCTCGTGTTGCCGAAGAATTTACAAGGTATTATAAATATATTTATTTATGTACATACATACATACATATAAATATATGTGGAATCCCGAGGTTTAATTTGAAAATGATACAAACGTCAATTTAAAATTGATAATTTCATGCATCATTTCAAATTAACTGATAATCGAATTCCGTTTTTAAGATCATCAATCCGATGAATGATTTATTTTCTACGATTAGTTTAAATGTTTTGGTGTTTTATGTTATGAGAACTTATTTTGTTATGTTCTGCTATAGAACATTATCCTATATTATGATTCTATGCAATTAAAATTTTTTTCTAATAAAATTTTAAACTGAAAATTGTCATTCGATATCTTTTTAAATTTCATATATATATATGTAATAATCGTTTATTATTTATTCGCTTATATTTAAAAATACTCATGTATAGTTGTTTTGCGGCTCATGAATTGAACTGGGTGGAATTGTTGATCCTCGGAGTTCTTTTGGAGAAGAATAGCTCCGTAACCATACATAGACGCATCCGTATGAATCTCTGTCATTGCTTTGGGATTAAACATTGTAAGAACAGGTGATTGAATAAGAGCTGTCTTTAGTTGCTGAAAAGAAAGTAAATGTTCGTCGCTCATTTTAAACTCCGCGTCTTTCTTCAACATTTCCGATAAAGGTCGCGCAATTAAGGCGTAATTTTGAATAAAACGGCGGAAATAAGACATTAAGCCTAAAAATCTTTGCAATGCCTTCTCAGTCTGTGGTAACGGAAAATTTTTCACAGCTTTAGTTTTATCTTCACTCGGTCTAATAGTTCCATTCTCCACCGTATACCCTAAAAACTGGATCTTCTCTTTAAGGAATTGACATTTTTCCCATTTTATTCGCAGTCTTTTATTAGCTGCTAACGTCAATATATTTTTCAACTTCTCTAGTACTTCTTCTTTAGTTTTCGCTGGGATCACCAAATCATCCATATAAGCAACTATTATTCCATCTATAATATAATCTTTAAAAATGGCATGAATGTACCGGCAAAACACGGCAGGTGAATTGCACAAGCCAAAAGGTACGTATTGAAATTCATATTGGCCGCTATGAGTAACAAACGATGTATATTTGCGAGAACCCTCATCTACCGGCACATGCAGAAACCCATTGGCTAAATCCAAAGTCGTGAAAATCTTTGCTTCTCTAAGCCTTTCAAGCGCGTCGTCAATTAAAGTCATAGGGAAGTTGTCCCGTATAATTTTCAAGTTTAGTTTGCGGAAATCGCAGCAAAGCCGTTTTGTGCCATTTTTCTTTGACACGAGTACCACAGGTCAAGCGTAATTCGAGCAACTTGTACGTATTATACCTTCATCCAACCACTGTGAGACTTGTTTATCTATGATTTGCTGTTCGACGTAGGACACTCTACGCGGTTGCTGGTAAACCGGAACTTCGTCAGTAAGAATAATTTTCATGCTAACTGGTGGACTATCATCTTTCTTTGGTTTATATTGTCCGATCATTTGTTTCACCATACTTGCCGATTTTTGATTTAGGTGGGTTAAATCGTAGTCTTGCTCTTTGTCATCAATGTTAAAACAAGAATTTGAAAAAAAATTTGTCATCACCTCATCACTGGTCGTCGCTTGTATGTTATCCTTATACACGATTTCTTCTGTTATCGGTTCATCATTCAGTAGTTTAGTAACTCTTTCCTTAAATTCAACACCATCGTCACGAACCAACATATCGAAGTGTTTGAAAATGGAATTACGCAGGATCACCTCGTAGCTGATGTCAACTGTTTCTACTATATGAAACGTCAGGTTAACAACACTTTTGTCGATTCTTACCCCTGTCTCAAAACTACCCATTGTTGAAATTTTGGCTGCCCCAATGCCAAATAGCTGCTTCTGTTCCGGGTTTAGCTTTATAGTTTTGCCTAGCCTATTAAATGTGTCACATCTCATAAGACACAAGCTACAACCCGTATCCATTAGCGCTGATACTTCCACATTGCAAATTGTTAAATTTTTAAGTTTTAAGTTTGAACTTGAAACTTCACCAATTGAATTTACGTGACCCTGTTCATGTGGTGTGCTCGCATTCTTGCTTACTTTACACTCAAAAGATCTATGTCCCATTTGTTAACATTTAAAGCATTTGAATTGCTTATTCGGACAATCTTTAGCTAAGTGCGAGAGTTCACCACATTTATAGCATCTCCTTTCGGTTTTTGAAGGCGCGGAATTTATACTTTCGTGTTTAATTTTATTGTTTGCCTCCGCTTTCTTAAAATTATCCACCCTCGGTTCCTGCCGGACCTTTTCAAAAATTACTAACTGCTCTTTAAGCTCGCTTACGGTTTTTGCTTGGTAGAGCATAGCCTTGCTAAATTTCGAACCAGGAATACCGTCTATAAAATATTCCAACAAACTTTCTTCGTCTAAACGAATCGATTTACCTATCTCCATCAACGCATATAGGTATTCACGGTACGATTCTCCCTGCTTCTTATGTCTTTTACACAAGACCTTATACACGTCTGCTGAAGATAACTTGCTACCGAACTCTTTGGTGAGTGCTAATTTCAACGAATTCCAATCGCGCAACCCAGTTTGACTTCAAACAAAAAGTTTTGCAGCACCCCTCAACAATTGTTTTGCGTAAATGAATTTGTGTATTTCATTCCAATTTACAATTTCTGCATTTTCTTCAATATGTTCAATCCATTTCCTTACATCGGACATGTCAGTTCCGTCAAGAGTAGAAAGGCTTTCTTCAATATCTTTAAATGTAAAATGCGCACTACTAACGGATACGGAAAATCGCTCTCTCCATCATCTTCGTCGTTACCGTCGTCAATCAGGCCTACATGGTGCAAAAGTCTTTCTCTGAGGTCATGTTTACGTCCACCTACTCCTAGTCCCAGCTCCCTTAACTTATCTTTTAAAGTAGTCACTGTCATTTTTAAAATTGCGTCTGCGTCGATTTCATTGCATGTATTCATGTTTGCAATGTGTATATGTATATAAATTAAATTCAATTCAAATATAGTAATTTCAAATTATTTCTTATAAAATATTAGGGCTTATAATAGGGTAAATATTTTAACGTAAATTAAATCAAAATGATCTCTTATTTAAATGAACAATAAAACGTGCGTACGTACTTGCATTAACAACATACTCGTACAACGTTATTTGTATAAAACATAAATTATGCAGAAATTACATTTCACATTCTGTTTTCAAATTAACTATTACATATTCGCTACACTTTCCTTTCCTTTGTTTACATATGCATGTTAGCTGATATACACATTTATTTATATACATACATACGTATGTGCCTTTGAGCTTTCTAATTAAAATCTTACTATTACTTGAGCTTACACACTGCTTTATTTTCCTCGTCTATCTTAACTTCTTTATTTTACTTCTTTACCTTGAACTTCGTCTTCTTTTTCTATCACCTGTTGTTCAACTTCTTTACGGTCTTCTGCTTCTCGTTCACCTTCTATTTCGTCTTACTCGGCTTTTCGTCTTACTTCTTCCTAATCTTCTTCTCGTCTTCACTCGGCAAAATTAAAAGTTTAAACTGTTATAGCCTCTGCTGATGCTGCTAACGTATTCGATGCTCTGCTCGTAACTTAGATGTCACTACGCCGTTGGTATGCAATGCTTATTTGATGATATACACTGTCTACTTGAATTTCGTCTTCTTTTCTTATCGCCTTATTCGTCTTCTTGTAACTCTTATAGTTTACTTCAACTTCTTTCTGGTCTTCTGCTCCTTATTTATCCTCTATTTCGTCTTCCTCGGCTTTTTCGTCTTCCTCGGCTTTTTCGGCTTTTTCGTCTTATTCTTTCTTAATCTTCTCTTCGTCTTTACTCGGCAAAAATTTCAAATTATAACTGATTTGCCTTTTGCTGACGTATTATATGCTGCTCTGCTCGTGACTTAGATGACGCTGACCCATTGGTATACAATGATTATTTGATGATGTTCACTGCATACTATACATATGTACATACATATGTTTAGAGGTGTCTGTACATATGTAGCAATCGCAAATCTTCGCCACGAAATTCAGGTACAGCCGCTGCGTTATTTGTACAGTCGCTGCGTTATGTACGAGTATGTTTATTCATATACTGGTATGTACATATGTATGCAGAAATGAAACTGCACTATTTAAGCTGTTTTAAATATTATGCTGATGCCGCCAGAATAATCGCGACGACACAAAATTTTGCTTCGAAGGCAGGCGTTACTGTACGGTTTACTTCTATCTGCAAAAGGCGTGTTGTTGTTGTTTCAACAAAATCGCTTCTCTGCCACACGATGCCTGATAAACATATAATAATTCCAGCTTAATTTCTCCGGTTGGCTCAAATTTGATTCCGGAAGAGCCCCCAATTTGTAATAATCGTTTATTATTTATTCGCTTATATTTAAAAATACTTATGTATAGTTACAAATGTGATACGTTTTCAATTTACTCGGTCGAACGACGATATAACACTGACTTCTCGACCAGCAATCAAAAGCTTCGTAGTCCTCGCGTTCGTTTATTGTCCGGTATTTTGGTCGTCCCTCTGTTCTTGTGTTTGTTATTTTGCAGTGTTGTATTTGGTTACGTCCACTTGTTAAAAGTTACGTCCACTTCTAGTTATCTTACGTACGTCTGTCGATCCCACATATATACCTACATATGTATATGTACATATGTATATTTTTTTCTTAATATAGTTGCAATCTTTAGATCGATTGCATAGAAGATTGACTATTTGAGGCGTTTAGAATCGATTTTTTTTTTTTAATTTTCAGTAGTGACTTGACTCGTCAACCGATTAAAATTAATAGAAAATCGAAATCGTTAATTTTTTCTAATTCTTAGGAAAATACATAGATTTATTTCATATAATTTTTTATTAAATTAAAAAAAGTTGTTTTTTTTCAAAAGTTGCTAAAAAATTATGCAAGGAGCAAGAAAAAGTAAAATAATTAAATTAAAGTTGAGTAATAAACACTAGCAAGAGGCCAGTTTTAAAAAACCACAACCGTTTTGAGTGGTAGAAGTTATCGCTGATATTTCGAAAATCACCACATCTCTTCATCAGATTTACATATTTATTTTTCATTCAAAACTAGATTTTTTTTTAATATCGAGCTGACATGTCTCTTACCAACCGAAATATTCACTTTCCTGTCTTTGAATTACCAGGTCTGGCCAACGATGACAACCTTCTCGACAGCCTCATTATGGAGGTGCTACAGCAAAATGCAGGCATCCAGCATCTCCAGCAATCGCAGGCTGAAGAAATGTACATCCAGTGCTGTCAGCAGCTGGATGGATATGGCGAGGAGCGCTTCCAAGCAAAAGACACACTGGGCAATGATCTGCTGCTCGGATTGGCCATCAAAGGCATGGTTGTGATGGCTGACAACGGCCGCCAATACTTTCCGTGGAAAGAGTCAGAAAGGGTTACCTTCGACAAACGTACGATAAAAATTGAGCAAAATAAAGCAGACGGCTCTATTGTCGGCTCATTCATTTTCCCAGATGCCGATACGGCACGTTATTTTTGGAAGCTTTGCATTACGCAGCATAAATTTTTCAAACGCTACATTGATGAGGAGTCTGCGTCATCTATGGGTGATGCAGAGAGCGCCAATGGCAATTCGTTAAATGTAAGCGGGGGTGGTAGCGGTGCGCTAGCTTGCGGCATGGATGCATATGCTTATGGTGACTTCAATGATTCACGTGAAGACCTATTACTTGAGCAACAACAACGTGCCATTTATAATCCCAATGCGATTACAAGTGGTAGCGTTGGCGGCGGCGGTGGTGGAGTAAGTGGTGGTGGCGGGCTAACAGCTGTTAATCCAGAATTCATGTCCTCGCCAGCTTTACATCATGGTCTACTTGTCTCCACACATAGCTCTAATGCGTTAATGTCATCGAATATTTCGCTAGCGGCCAGTCATCAATCGGGTGGCGGAGGTGGGGGTGGTGTTGTTGGTGGACCGAATGGCGCTATGCATTCACATAGTGTAGGTGCTATAGCACCCAGTTGGTTGACGAAGGTGAGTCATATATTTTTTGCTTCACTACGCAGTTTTAAATAAATGTTAACCTCCATTACTTTTTTAGCAGGAATACGGCCATGATTACGCCTCGACACAGCATTTGTCAAATAGCATGTTAGACACGCGTATGCAACAGAGCAGTTCCTGCTTGGACTTAAGCAATAATAATGCCAATAATGTCAGCGCTGGCAGCACTTTCCACAGCAGTAGCAATAACATTGTGCACGGTCATCTAAGCGATAGTGTCACGAACAATAGCAGCAATGTGGTTTTGCACGGTGTTGACGCACACGAACGTGAACGATTGAAAGCCATGTTGCCCACTTATCGACCGGCGCCGGACTATGAAACCGCCGTACAATTGAAATATCGCACTCCTTCGAGCGAATTGCATCAACCGCAAACGAACAATTATGTCAACTATCAGCCATCGTTGACCTCAAGCGCTTCGGCGGTGGCTATGTGCGCGACACCTACCGCCAGTGGTTCTATTTACTATGCGGGCTCACAGCCTGATGTAAACAATGCTGCAACAATTTTCGGTGACGGCGTGCTTTTGAGTCAATTAGCGCCGCACCGTTACCCCGATGTTGCGCAACCAGCAGCGGCAATGCATGCACAGCATCATCATCATCTACACGCAGGCGGTGTAACAATGTCGCCAGGGGGACATAGTAACAGCACTAGTGGGGGCGGCGCTTACATAGATTTGGGACATCAATTGCAAATGGTACGCAATAAACCACCACCACCCTATCCGGTCAACCGCTTAAACTCATCATCTACCCCTGACTTGGCGGTGGCCTCACATCGACCTTTGATGGGTTATCGAGCTTATGTGTCAGGTTCCTCACCGGATTTGGTATCGAATCGTAATTTACTCAATTCTTACTATCCCTATGGTAGTACTTTGGGCAGCAAGGTTGGCGCAGCACAAACACAAGGCGGTACTGTCGCCACCAATCATGCCCTGATACATACCCACTCCTCATATATTGGAGCCGGGCATATGGGCCAATCGCAGCCGTATCTGCCGCATGGCACTTTCGAAAATTTGAATATGATCGAAGAGCAACCGTCTATATTGTCGCAGCTGCGGCAGGACTATCTCTTTCTACCGCAAAGCGCGCAAAACTACAACGAGCAAAATTCGCCGATATTGAACAGCAATGCTGGCAATAACGTTTACCGTCCAACACCACCACAAGTGCAAACTCAACACCAGCAGCCGCCACTGACACAGGCACCGCAGACACAACCTCATCATCAGCAGCAGCAGCAGTTGCAATCGAGTGCTGCTACAGGTTCTTTGCAGCGTAAAACTTTAAACGGCTCGGTAGAACCAATATACGAAAATGTGCCACACGCGCGTTACGTCGCAACTGAGCCCCCAGTTCAACGAAATATGGAACAGCGCTCTTCGGGTTCTTCGGCAACTAGTGAGGCGATGCGCAATCGCACAGCCTCAATACAATCGGCACCAGGCGGCATGCACGCGCAGCAGCAAATGCCACCCGTACCTGCGGTGCGTCATCATCATCATAACCAGCATCTGCTGCAACAACAACAACAACAACAGGTGATTCAACAACAACAACAAGTGTTTCAAAAACAACAACAACAATCACTGTTGCAGCAGCAGCAGGCTCACGTGCAAGCGCAGCAGCAACAAGCTGAGGCGGCGGTCAACGCTGCGCTTAATATGCATAAATATACTGAACGCGCAGTCAGCACAGAGCTGCAGTTCTTAGAGCCCACACCGCCGCAGCGTGCCGCCCGTGCTGCTTCTGCTGCACCAGCAGTGGGTTATAATAGCAGTAATAGTCAACAGTCAATGATGCAAACGCCGCCACCACGCCAGCACCATCATGCACACAAGGCACAGCTTATGCAGAGCGCATCGTCTGTCTCTTCTGTGGACGTTGCGACAACTGCGCCGACGACAGCGGTATCCGCTAGTAGTACTATAGCGCGCGCCCATACAACGCATGATGACGCAACAGAATCAATGCTGCATGCAACGCAGCATCAACTCAGTGCCATGAATATATCTTCAATTTCATCTAATGTCTCTGCATCCACCGCGGCGGTCACCATGCAAATTTCTACGTCATCTCATCATCATCAGCACCATCCACGTCGCTCACACAATTCATCGCCGCTGGATACTACTGCCAATTCCAACCACACCACAAATAGCTCCAACACAACGAATTCTTCTAACACCACCGGTAAGGAGGGTAAACGTAAGAAAATATGGAATATTTTGGGACGTAGCAAAACACCGGATAAACAAAAATCAGCTACGCTCGGTCGAGAAAAGGCATCATCGTCGAACGCGGCAAAGTCAGCAGCGAAAATTAAACTCGCTCAGGACGATTTGAATTTAATGCATCGTTGGTCGACGGGAGTGCCACGACTGCAACCCATTTCCGGACAATATTCAAAGGATAAATTGGTGAGTGGATGAAAGGTTATATGCTTAAATGGTTTTACGGAAGGGTTTTACTGGAATTTAAAAAAGGGAAAATTCAATTACATAAAAAACTTATTTTTATACTCGTATTCAAAATGACGCAGTTTGTCATTTGTATTCATTTATGGTTTTTAAGATTTTTAAATTAAAATTCAGTTCATTATATTAGTGGTTTTTTAAGTTTCAAACTTTGTAGAAAACTTAAGATTAGTTCAAAAAATATTTAAATAAATTTTGATCTTTTTTCCCCGAAAGGTTTGAATTTTTTTGAGTATACAATATGAATATGTCCAGTGGCTAGAAACTTGGATTTATATGTATGTACATATACATATGTAGTTCCGTAATTTTCAATTTGGTTGCAAATGATAAGAGTGTTCGCGGTGCTGATAATTGTTACGAATAGTTACAAAATATCACGATTTTTGTCAAATCGATGTCCGGTGTCCAAAATACTAGTAAGGAAGAGGAAATAGAGCGCGCAAAATGACATTTCATTTTGAGGGGAAGTTGTAAATTCTTCCTGGACAAATTTTACCCAGCACAAATTTGCAAGCAAGAAAACAGCTGATTGCAATTTGGATAAATACGAAATTTTGTATACGAATTTTAAAGGCGAAAATTATAAAATATGGGTATTAAACATGCAAGAAGCAAGTAAAAGTTCTTTTGGTTAAGTTTCGTTAGTAGAATGTTTCAAGAAAACAATAATATTTGGATGCCGACAAGAATTCAATCGGCTGTTCGTCAAACATGCAAGTTTCTGCAAATTTTGCGTTCACGTAAAAATTTGCAAGCATCTCTCTTTGAGAGAGAATACTCCACAATTCTGAGAAATTTCGTTTGCTGGACTTTTACACGAACAGACTTCATATAACCACCGCCGTACATATGTATGTACATACATATGTAAGTATGTGTTACTGTTACTTACTCTCTATGACATTTATTTTATTTTTAAATGCAGTTTATATTGAAATTAAAATACGCTCGATGATTTAGATATATAAGATAATTACTTGAATAGAAAATATGCATGTGTGTGGCTGCTAAATAATAATAATAATAATAATCCAAACGGTTGTATCCCTTCATACCCGCCCGACCGACGCGAGGTGCGCATCCGCATGACGCACATAAATATATGTCCTTATAAAAAAAAAAATTTTTATATACATGAAAGGCAGAGGTTTGTTAAGTGTCGATACCTACAACTGTTCAGCTACAGAGCAAATGCTCATCAGCTGATCGAATAGTAATATATATGTATGTACATATGTATATATCAATTATTGAGAGTATTGAGTATAGTTTTCTTTATGTAAAAAAGAGAGGCCTAAATATCAAAAGAACCGGAGTGAGTGTTAAAATCCTGACACAAACTACGGAGTGGCTCATTTAACTCAAATTACTGATGAGCGTGAAGTTAGCTAAGTACCCATCGCAAATCGAAACGGTATACTATTGAAATTTTGCCGCTAATTTGTTGCTAATTAGTTGCGCAAAAATTAACATTGTTGCTCTTTTTGTTCTTAATTTTTTTGGGTGCTTTGCTAAGTTGATATGAAGTTAGCTAAGCACCCCCCTAAAAAATGAGTAAAACGCGATATAAAAATTTAAAAACTAGTCCCAATTTTGCCGCTAATTTGTTGTTCATTAATTACGCACAAATTATTTTTTTTGGATAAACATTTTTTTATGGAGTTGGCATACTTGCACAAAAAATCTGAAAAAGTTTAAAACGACCTTAAAACGATTTTAATTGGTTGCTTATTAGTTGGTAAATGATTACAAACGTATTTAAAAAAAAAAAAAATTTTATCAAAAAAAATAATTTTTGCGTTACTAATGAGCAACAAAATTAGTATCAACTTAGCAAAGCACCCCAAAAAATTAAGAGCAAAAAGAGCGACAAAATTAATTTTTGCGCAACTAATGAGCAACAAATTAGCGGCAAAAATTTTTATATCGCGATTTACTCATTTTCTAGGGGGGTGCTTAGCTAACTTCACGTCAACTTAGCAAAGCACCCAAAAAAACACTCACAAAAAGAGCAACAAAATAAATTTTAATGTAATCACTTAGCAACTAATTAGCAACAAATTACAAACGTGGTTTAAACCGTTTTAAGGTTGTTTTAAACTTTTTCAGATTTTTGGTCCAAGTATGCCATTTCCATATGAAATTTAATAAAAAAAAAAAAATTTATCCAAAAAAAAATAATTTTTGCGTAACTAATGAGCAACAAATTAGCGACAAAATTGGGACTTGTTTTAAAATTTTTATATCGCGATTTACTCATTTTCTAGGTGGGTGCTTAGCTAACTTCATATCAACTTAGCAAAGCACCCCAAAAAATTAAGAACAAAAAGAGCGACAAAATTAATTTTTGCGCAACTAATTAGCAACAAATTAGCGGCAAAATTACAATAGTATACCGTTTCGATTTGAGATGGGTGCTTAGCTTACTTCACGCTCATAAATTACTGAACAGTCAGAAGCCTTTTTCTGCTGTGCAGCCAAATTTTGTGAGACTGCAAAATATTTATAGCGGATTTTCTAACACACAAAAACCTTTACTTCGAAATTGTTATTGGTCTGCTACTAGCGAAATGCCAAATAACGAACGCGTCACGTTAAAGCCTATGCATATACTGACTTTTATTAAATTTAATGACCAATGAGTAGAGACTAACAGTAGTGCAATTATAGGTAGAATTTAAAGTAAGTTCATATTTAGTAGTAGCTAATTAAGACATGTTCAGTAGCAGGTAGTGATTCAACTTAAAGCAAACACTTAAATATTAAAGTTGCGAAGAAAGCCATTTATGTATGTAGCCCATGACCCAACATCCCGGGCGCGTTGAAATAACTTTCAAGCAGGAAGCAGTGCAAGTTTGTGAATGGGGCGGCGCATAACCACCGCTGCCAGAAACGCTGCTTAATGGCGCTGATGCGCTCCCATCTCTGTAAGTGATGCAGCTCTTGAGTTGTTGCTGCGGTACGCTCAGGTTCGGCTTTTAACGATGTGCCAATAATGAAGTGAGCAAGCCTTAGATATTCGTAATCATTTGGGTCGCAGGAGAGCGGCGAAAATGGTCGAGAGTTAAGAATAGCTTCTATCTCAACTAGTGCGGTTGTCAGTTCTTCATAATGTGGCGCGCGTTACCCAGTGTACGATTTAAGTGGCCTTTTGTCGACTTCACTGCAGCCTCCCAAGAAGAGATGGGCTAGAGATCAAGCCTGTCAGTAACTTAACCAAAAATACAATGCCTAGCATTTCTCTGCGACTAGCAAGTGTAGGAAGATTAAAGAGTTTTAAACGACTTATATATGGCGGCAGTTTGTACTGAGAATCCCAACAAAAGTTTCTTTAAGTAAAAAGCAGAATTTGTTTTTGAGTTGACTCTATCCGATCAAAATGAACTCAATAGCGGGGGTTCCAAACAACAGATCCATATTCCAGTATTGGCCTCACTAACCTTGTGAACAGAGCCTTCGTGATGTAAGGGTCATTCAATTCTTTTGGACACCGTTTTACAAAGGACGAAGATCAGAGAGCAGGAAACAAAAAAAGGGGAGGAAGAACATGTGGATTTAATATGAGTTGTATATATCGATAACACAGGGTTGCCATCTATAGTGTGTATAGCAAATATAAAATAGTTATAACATGTTTTGACTTAACATGGAAAGATATATTAGTTCTCCCTCATGAGACGTTTGAGAAAATACCCATCATCCAAGGCACATTAAACAGGTAGCAGCATTAGAGAAAATGCAACCCTGGGGTATATTTTCTGATTTGTTGTGGTCCATCACCCTTCAAAATAGATATATCAAATTTGACTAGTTTTAAAATTCTAAATGTAAACAAAGTGTACGCGTTTCTACATTTAGCTTGAAAATACATTTGTTTTCAACGCAAACGTACTACAACGGATCCTCAGGAAGCATTGCTCCGGTCACAAATCTCTGGAAAGACTCACGAGGTATGCCTTCAAGAATGCAAAAAATTGTCGGAACGCACTCAACTTTGCAGAAAGCGGCATGTCGAAGTTCTGTTCAAATTGGATATGAAAATCAAGATCCGACCTTTCCCTGTCTTTTATAACACAATGTTCCATTTCTGAGTATGTTCATACATAATTACATATGTATGTATGTATGTTTCCCAAATCGCGTTAACGCAAAATTTTTATAAATTAGAAAATATAAATATACAGAATGTAAACAAAGATGGTATTGTAAACAAATTCTTTTTTTTTTTTTAAGTTTTTTTTGTAAACAAATTTTGACTTGTTATAGACCACATATAAGAAAAAACTATAATTTGCTTCTAACATTATACTACCTTTTCATTGTACCATGCCATCATCTAATTTTATTAAGTAATGGAGATGGCCCAATTTCTTGATAATCGTGTCCAACTTCCATATCTTCGTATTGTTGGTGTAATAACGAGCTAGCATCCTTTCTCCTCCACAAATTGGCGAGCTGTGCATACATGTGCCGGTCATTGTTTTTCCGGTTGAGGAGGCTTCGGTGCATCCAGTTGTATTCGAATTTGCCTGTTTGAGTACAGTTCCGATGGAGTGCGGTTTCCCGGTACCAAAGAAGTATTTCTTTTACCTTATTGCATAAGGAAAGAGGATCATCTACTATTGATTTAAGTCGATTCTTAAGTGTTTGAATATTACGTTCGTAGCCGGATGTTCTGGTGCAATGAACTTCTGAAAAATAGCGTGACGTACCCAAACTGATTTGAATTTTTCGCTGGTAAAGATTGTGGCGTTATCTGATACAATTATGTCGGGATACCCATTTCTCGCAAACAAGTCTAGTAGCATTTCCATCGTAGTACTAGATGTTGGAGCGACTGACGTTATACCAATTTCGGCCCACTTCGATTTGGCATCAATGACAACTAAATACTGATGTCCTTGAAAAAGACCAGCATAGTCTATATGTATTCGTTGCTAATTATGCTCTGGATCCTCCCACGTATGCAACTAAGCTTTCGGATGACTTGGTCTTACCGCCGCGCAATAGACGCATTCTTTTACTACACGTTCAATATCCTTATCAATTGACTTCCAGTACACATACATACCTGCGTGCTATTTGTTTAATTTTCGTGATGCCCATGTGCGTTTTATGAAGTTCTGCTAAAAATGATGGTTGTAAGAATGACGGTGTTACCACACGCTGTCACCTAAATATGATGCCGTTGTTGATTGTAAACATTCTGGTGTCGATGCGATTGTTTTGAAGATTGCGTAAAAGCTGTGAATTTTGATGATCACTTTGCGTTTCGGCTTGAAGTGTTTTAAAATTTTATTTCCTCGTTAATCATGATATCTGTTAAGGTTATTATTTGTACTTGGACAAACAGTCGGCGTAAACATTTTCTGTTCCTTTGTTGTAAACGACCCGGTAATTAAACCCTGAGAGGAAGACTGTGAAAAAGTAATTTGAGGTAGCTTTGCATTTTGGGGAACAATTTTTACTAATGGTTGGTTATCTGGGATGAGTGTCAACTGCTTCTCATACAGATATTGATAGAAATGATCTACTACAGAATTATTTGAATTATACGGTACGAGTACGCGCTCGCTAGCAATTTCTCTTTTAATATTTTCTTGCTAAGATTTCATAGAGGTTGAACAATCTGGAATAAAACGTGAATAGTAGGTAACCATTCCCAGGAATCTTCTAAGGTCCTCAATTGATGCTGGCTTTGGCATATCCGTGATAGCGGCTTTAGTTTTAGATTTTGAGATTTGATTATGTTTGATTGTGTCATTAAGAAAATCGATTTCTTCTTGGAAAAATTTGCATTTACTTTAATTAAGATGTAAGTCGTATTTTTTAAGCTGTCTTAAACATTTTGATAAATTTTCCTTGCATTCCAGTTGTGTGAAGCCATGAACAATTTTGTCGTCGAAATACGCTTCAGTTTTTGGAACTTCGTGTTAAATTTAGTTGATGATTCGATTACATTCAGCGGATGCTGTCTTAATTCCCAACGGTTTACCTTGTAAGTTCCGCGGTGTGAAGACATTGTTTGAATATTGCTTGAGTCGTCATTTACTAATATATGCAAATAAGCTTTGTACAAGTATGTCCTCGGTTTTCCTTATTGGACTATGTTCATCTACAAGCCGTCCGATTACTCCCATCTTATAGTCGACGCACAAACGTACGCCGCCATATGCTTTTGGTATGACAACCAAGGGGGGACTACAATCGCTTATTTCGGTTTTCGAAATCACACCTGATGCTTCTAACTCATCAAGTTCATGGTTAACTTTTCCGAGTAACGCGTACGGTATTTCACGTTCCCGGTTGAATATCGGCTTAGCTTCTTTGCGTAAAAAACGTGATACTGTATATTGCTTCACACATCCGATCTTGCTTTAGAAAATATCTTGGAACTCATTGTACTTACGCTTAATAAGGTCCCTTTCGTTTATATGTCGTATTGCATGTAAAGAATGGATTTCGTTCAAATTGATGAGGAATTTCCGAATGCAATCCCGACCAACAAGTGCTGTATAGTCCTCTGGAACAATAGATTTTTCTTCTGTTACTGCTTTACCGTCATACTCTCCCTTTACTTTGATTTTTCTATCAGGAATAACAATCCCTTCGTATAGATCGAAATGCCATGTTCGCTGGCAAAAATTTAGTATTAAGATTAAGATTTGCGAATGTATCTCTTGGTAAAAACGTATACCCTGACCAGGTGTCGATTTCCAACTCACAGGTTTAACTTGATAAGGAATCGGTCGGCAATACCTGATCCTTTTTTATGAATATTGACTACGCTTAAAATTCCACTGCAGTTGATCTTATTAATTTTATTTGTATTTTCATGATTTGATTTGTAATCCGAGCTTTTATACAAACTTTTGCTACATGGCCAGTTTGTTTACACTCAGAACATGTAAGGTTATTGCTTTTACTAAGACAATCTATGGCGTAGTTATTGATTTTACCTAACCTTAGACAAAGTCCATTTAGACCCAATGCTTTAAAGTCAACACCGTTTTTGTTTCGCTTAGATTTACATTGATTTAATTTTTGAATAAAATTATGATTGTATTTGCTTTGTCTACCAGAAACTTTGTTAATTTCACCAGATGTTGATTGAGTTATTTTCTGACCAAGTCCTGTGCTTCTGCCCCGCCTTTGCAAGAACTATTTATGAGGCATTTGGTCGCGACGTGTTGAGAGACAAACACCTGAGCTCTTTGATACCCCAAAATCTGCTAAGATTTATTCGTAAATCCTGCAGATTTAAAACAGATTAAAAGGAACATGAAAACAGTAAAATGGACGGCATGTAGTGTGAGTGCTGTTTTCTGCACGCGTTGTTTCGTGTCTGATTCCAACAAAAAAAAAGGTCTTTTGAAATGTCGTTAACTCTTGATGATTTTGCAATAGTTGCTCACGGATACTACCGTCTTTGATGCCGCGAATGAATTGTGCTCCGCTTTCGGTTTTTGCAGGAACAGTAAAATTTGCCCTTATCCGTCCGTAGGTCTGCAACATATTTTGTTATCGATTAATTTTCTGTTTTATATTTTGACAAAAATTAATGTTGTGCCACTAACACATTTTGTTGTGGAAATAGGTGTGCCTGTAATAAGGCCAACCAACTCGTCGTATGTAAGATCACTTGGATCTTTAGGGGCAGCTCAAGCTGTAGCAATGTTATAACTTTTTGCGCCCATCGAATTCAGCAACAAATTAACGCAATATTCTTTGTTGTTGTGCACGTTTTTCATGCGAGAATTATTTTCAAATCTGAGTTTGTGGTTACGGAACGATTCCTTTGTGGTATCGAACATTTCAAAGTTTGGAACAAGTGCCGTATTAGCACTCACTTGAAGATTTGCAGAGCCACTATCTCCCGTTGATGCAGTGCTGGAGATCGTTTCCAGAATTTTCTTTTGGATCTTCATAAAGTCTGCAAACTGCTTGGCGTCCATTTTGATTTCCTTAGCAATTGTTGATCGATTCGGCAAATATTGATGCTTGATTGTACTTTTTGCAGTACGTTATGTATTTTTATTTACCTCGTCCCAGATTTTTCTAGTTTATATTGAAATAAAAACACGCTCGATGATTTAGATATATACATAAGATAATTACTTTAATAGAAAATAAGTGGAAGCATGTATATTTTCTTGTGTGGCTGTTAGAAGGACGAAGATCGGAGAGCAGTAAACAAAAAAGGGGAGGAAGAACATGTGGATTTAATATGAGTTGTACAATCGATAACACACGGTATGTATAGGAAATATTTAGAAAATAATTATAACATGTTCTGATTAACATTGAAAGATATAATACTGTGACATATATTTTTGCTTTTATATAAATGAGTTGCGTTTTCAAATAAAAGAAACGCCAAGCGGTCATCTGTGTGACTGTAGTGAACTAAACAAGTAAAAAATAAAATAAAATTAAAAGAAATTGAAAAATTTATTTAACGCAACTTAGCATGATACAGCTGAAGGAGGCTCTCCGTCGGGAAACAAAGTTGACCGGATTCGACGATTGTAGGTGGATGAAATATCAGCACGATGTTGGAAGCTATCTTAGCGGACGCAGTAGAGGAAGACAAAGTGGTGGCGCTTGAAGGGGAAGTCATAGAGAGCAGAGGACAGCTGGAAGTGCAGGTAAGCAGGAGCTACAAGCCTCTCTGTCCGGTCTGTGATGCTATACACGCGTACAACGACACACAGTTGTCGCAGCCTATGTGGTAGCATCCAATTCTAACATATCAAGCAAACGCATCAATTTTACAACAAACGTCACAAAGAAATTCAGTATCGTGGCTAGCAGTTACATAATCGTATAAAACGCAGCCGATCGCATCAGTCGCCGTCGCAACCAAGTTATATGCCGTCCGAGCATAACGTTTACCAACGTAAATGCCTACAACTCATTAGTTTATGACGCCGCAAACACAAACACACGAGATTCAAGATTCAATGTAGATCAAAAGAAATGTGGCAGCGTTTTGCTCGCCCCAACGAATTGATTGCTGCAAGTAAAAGTGAGGTAGGTCCGATTTGCTACAAGTGCAGGGAAATAGCACACACTGCAAACAACTATGTAAATAAACAAAATATAAAAGAACAACCACATAGCGAAAGAGTAAAAAATTTGGAGATAGAGAATAATGGTACAAGTGTACAAGAAGATGACGTGTCTGTTGATAAAATTCTGATTACAGAACCACCAAAAAAATTGCGCAAGTATGTATGTTAGTATTTTTGGCATATCCCATCGTCTTGGTGCAAAAGAAGATATATTCTGTGTCGATTTCCGAGAACTTAACGCTCCCACCGAAAAGCAGCCATGGTTAATGCCAAGTGTTGATGGAGTAATATACATACATATACGGCTTGCGTTTTTGGAAGCAAGAACGCAAATTCTTCAGCCACGTCCACCCTAAATTGGTCGAAAGTCACCAGCATACAATGACTTTCGACCATATGGTCGAGTCTCCACTTTTTTGGGGACTTTCGGCCATATGGTCGAAAGTCCCATGGTCGAGCGACACCCCGTCCTATTTATTTGGTTTAAACATTTGGTTTTCCTTATGTTACATATTAATTTTTATTTAAACATAAAATATAATCTTGATTTATATGCAGAGCTTCACACTTATTAACAAGTTTTGCAATTGATTTGTTTCCTCTTTTATATTTTAGAAGCAATAAAAATCATATTTCCAAGTTTCAAACAATGTACAAATTTACCAAAAGTTTTTATTCAAAGCTATTTGCTAATCCAAACAAAAAAATCAGTATTCCTTATATTGAAGACAATGCGCATCACCCTCAACGGTGAGAAACTTTTGACAGAAAATTGGCGGAGTGCGTTTATATTAGATTAGGCGGTAAGAGCATGAAGTGCCACGATTTTCGCGGTGGTTACTCAAACTTCTCGAATACGATAATGATATTGTGCATCGGGCTGGTACATCAATGTGTCATGTAGACGCTAAGAGTCCGGCCTAATCTGAAATGTCGGACCCGGTAGGTGAGAAAATTATTAACATCCAAGCATTGTCTACAGATGACTGGGTACCAATGATGCAACAACAGGATGGCATTGATTTATTAAGGGGTGCGACACAGTTTGACCAAAAAATCCCAAATCAAGGCAGAATATTCATTAAGAAACTATCGACTCTTCAAGTCAAAGAGCAAATATCAACCACAACTTGTTGTTCCAAAGGGAATAAGGTGGCGAATAGTTATACAATGACGATTGCGGACATCGAGGCGTGGATGATACAGTGAACCGAACTCTGTGTAACTTTTGGTTCCCTCGCAGGATACATTTTGTAAAAGATTATATCAAACCGTGTATTGATTGCTGCTACCATCACCCGCCAGCGCAAAAACAATGTGAATTGTTTGGTTTAAATATTCCGAAATTTCTATGATTTGCATATGAACCACATGGGCTTATTTGTGAAAAGCTGAGGCGGATATGAGTAGGACTTTGTTATCATAGATGTCCTTACGAGGTATGCATTAATCGTTTCCACTTAATCAACAAAGACGAAGCCAGTGATCGACCCTTTAACTCAGCATACGTTGTACATCGGGCAGAAGATAGTTGGGTTTCGTGAAATTGCTTTACCGTCCACAGATTTTTCATCGTTTTGCAATACCAATTACATTCTGTATATCAATGTCGCGGTGAGCACGTACCGATTTAAGGGGTTGGCCGAGCGAGCCAATCAGGCGGTGTTGCCATATTTAAAGCTGTGATCTATTTTGAAATCCATATGCGCCCGTTACAGTGGTCGCTCTATATATAAGTAAATGCAACAACAAAGTGTGCAGCTCATGACTTAATTTATGATTTTCCGCTTCATGACATAAGCGGTAATAAGGTGTTATACTATGTTTTCACAGCACATGATTCGCTCTCCCATTTGTAATTGGCAGCCCAATCACGAACCGAATACACTCGATTCCCCATACAAATTTTTGTGAGCGAATCATCTCATTTGTAGTTGATTCACCCCCGAATTCAGCAAGCAGTCTCAGTCTCTAATATATACAAAACTCACAATTTTAGACCAGTTGGCATTCATTAGTTTCAAAATAAAGCCTCTAGTCTCAAAATAAATTCTCTAAATAGTGACCTAGTGATGAGCAGGTCACAAAAAAATAAAATAAAAGCCAAAGAAAACAAACGTGAAAGCGAGGAAAAGCTATAATCTCTCGCTCATTTTGAGACTTGAGATGATACAAAGTTACTGAATTCTGGTATCAATCTGAATCAACATGCGAATCAAGTAAAAATCTATGCAATCTATGCCGTCTCTAATTTTAATCGGACATTTATCGAAAATACCTGCCAAAGTACATATAAATATCAAAACAACACAAAAATTAAACAAACAAGAAACAATTAAATGCTTAAATGGTTCCAAACGTTGAGTTTGTGAAGAAAATAATCATGGAAAAGAGGTTGTTGGGCAAACCCAGAGTGAATGAAGACGCAAAAGTATGTATGTAAGTATTAGGTAGGTAGGTATGAGTGGCTGTCACCGCTTATCCAGCGACTCACCTAGTTGTGATACCACAAGCTTAACGCTCACTCCCTCTTGCTGAACCATTTAGAATTCTTGACGAAGCTCGTCAAGCATCTTGGGTCTATTTCACCTAATTCTCCAAGGTTCCTAAAAACAGGTGCCCCTAGAAATCGTAGCCTGCTTCTGGCTAGAGCTGGACAGATACAGAGAAGATACAGGACCGTTTCTTCCTCCTCATAGTTTTTGCATCTTCTACAGCATCTAAAGAAGGGTACTCCAAGACGACCAGCATGGTTGCCTATGAGGCAGTGCCCTGTTAAAGCGCCAATTACTTGGGAAATATCGTCCCGTTTTAAGGTATAAAGACTACGCGACCGTTTACGGTCCCATCTAGGCCAAGTCAGCCTTGAGATCCTACAGGTTGTGGTATGTGTCCATCTGTCGCTCGCACGAGCATAAGTAGATTCTTTTAAGAGCAGCTTGCAAGTGCATCCGCAATGCAGTTACCCTCAATGTCCCTGTGGTCAGGAACCCAAATGAGGTTGAGCCTGTTCTGCTTGGCCATCTCCTGCAGAGATCGGCTGCAATCCTGTACACTCTTTGATTTAATTGTAGCTGCGCTCACAGCTCTGATTGCCGCTTGGCTATCACTAAATATAAAGATATCATTGCCTTTTAAAGCGGTCTGTAACAGGTCTATAGCCTCCTTTAGGCTAGAACCTCAGCCTGGAAAACACTACAGCGATCCGGCAGCCGAAAATAACAGTTCAGAGATAGGTCCTGCGAGTAGACCCCTCCTCCCACTCTGCCATTCAGTTTGGAGCCATCTGTGAAGATCGTGAGACTTCCAGGTGGAGTGTAGAAATCTCTCGACCACGCATCCCTACCTGGGATTACCATCGCGAAATTCCTGTCCGGGACCACAGTATCGACACAGCGGTCTGTGTATCCCGGAAGCATTCTATACTTATTCCATATGCTTGAGTGCCCACGCAAGCTAGACTCCCATTGACATGTCTCCCTTAACCGAGGCGCGGCAAGAGCCGCCATTTGCTGACCCACTAAGTCTAAGGGTAAAAGGTCCAGGAAGACATTCAAGGCGTCGCTTGGTGTTGTTCGCAACGCTCCACTAATGCAGATCTTACTGGCTCTCTGCACTTTGCTAAGTAGATTGAGATTAGCAGCTCTGCTTAATGCAGGCCACCAAACGATTGCTCCGTAGAGGAGAATCGGCCTAGCCACTGCTGTGTAGACCCAGCGGCAAACGCTTGGATTCAGACCCCATCTGTATAGGGCCACATAAGCCTTCTGGTATCGCTGGATCATATTATTCCTCCAGCTAAGCTTCATGTCCAATGTGACGCCAAGGAACTTGGCTTCCCTCTTTGTGTTCAGACGAATTCCATTAAGTTCCGGCGTAGTTACATACGGAACTTTATATTTCCTAGTGAAAAGCACCAGCTCCACTTTTTCTGAGTTGATCCTGAGACCACATCGCGTGGACCAGTTGCTTACTTCGCGGAGTGTCCTTTGCATCAAGGTCTGAGGGAATTTGCCCATATATGCAAAGGCGATGTCATCTGCATATGCGACAACTCTGGCAGCACCCCATTCCGTCTCCTGCAGGAGAGCATTAACGGTCAGATTCCATAGAAGAGGTGAAAGTACAACACCCTGCGGCGTACCTCGATACACCTGTCTCGAAACACGGTTTGCACCGACCTCTGCTGTAATATTTCTTCCCAAGAGCATTTGCGCTATAAATTCAACCAGGGAGTTTTCCACACAGTGCCCTCTTAAGGCATGTGTTATGGCCTCAGGGCTAATGTTGTTAAAAGCACCCAATGTCAAGAAAAGCTACAAGGCAAAATTCCTTGTAACTGAAAGACCTTTCGATATAGCTCACCAGGGAATGCAGTGCAGTGTCCGTGGACCTTCCCTTAAGGTAAGCATGCTGATTATTAGACAATAGTCTTTTGTCGATTGTAAGAGAGAGAAAGTTGTTTATAAGCCTTTCTAAAGTTTTAAGAACAAAGGATGAGAGACTTATAGGTCTAAAATCCTTTGGGTTCGCATGTGATGCTTTTCCAGCCTTGGGTATGAAGACCACAGAAACAGATCTCCATACCGTCGGTACGTAGTTTAGCTTGCAGCATGCTCTAAACATACTTAGTAGCCAATTTGTAGATGTATCAATCGTTGCAACCAGTTGAGCCGGTATAATGCCATCTGGCCCGGCAGCCTTGTAGGGTTTAAAGCTTTTTATCGCCGAAGTGATACTTTCTTTTGAGAGAGGGCGATTTACCATTGCGCCCGAAGAGGAACAATCTACTTCCATTGTCTGTAAACTTCCAGAGTCGAGAAGTAGTTCGACCGTTTCTTTTCCCGTCGCTGTCCAGAAGCCATCCTGTCTCTGTAGAGACCCAATTGGGTTTGTTGTACCTGACAAGATTTTTCGTAGTCTGGCAGTTTCGCCGACGCCCTACACGCCAGTGCAAAAATCCCTCCATAAGGATATTTTTGCTTCACGAAGGGCTTTTTTGTAGGACCGCAGAACTTGTTTATAGGTCTGCCATTCAGATTCCTGACTCAGCCTTTTCGCCCTGTTGAACTGTCTCCTGCAATCTCTCCGCAGAGAGTCCAGCGCATGGGACCACCAGTGGGGCCTTCGTTTTCCCCACGGTTTGGGATCAGGACAGGCTTTGGCCAGTGCCCGCGAGCAGATCGTTTACCATGTCTTCCAATTTTCCAACAGTACTGGGCTCTGCCGGTACCGGACGTGGTAGGTTATTCTCAAGAGTTTCCCTGTAAAGAGTCCAGTCAGTATTCCTCAGGTTCTTACCAACCTTTGGAGCACCCATGGACATATCTAGAATTGTCTCAATATACCTATGGTCTGAAAAAGAGTGTTCGTCAAGAACCTTCCAGTTCATTACCATATCATGCAGATTTTCACTACATAGCGTGAGGTCTGTGACCTCCCTACGGTTTTTGACAATAAATGTGGGCTCTGCGCCCCTATTGCAAATGACTAGATTAGTAGTTAGGAGATAGTTGAAAAGAGACTCACCCCGATTGTTTATGTTGGTGCTTCCCCACTGCACATAAGGGGCGTCAGCATCGCAACCGATGAGAACTAAGCTCGCCGTGTGGTCGCTCATTAGCCTGCGGAGTTGACTTTGAGGGGGATCCTCAGCCTCGTAAGCCATGTATGTTGAGGCTATCAGCAAAGACTCCCCTCCAATCTCCAGCAGCGTTGTCGTCATGTCTCCATCACAATAATAGGGTAAAAGAAAAATGTTTAAATCTTTCTTTGCCATTACACAGGTTCTTATTTTACCTTTACCACGCTCAACCATTAGCTTATAGCCCACCGCACCTAAACCACAGACCCCCGAGTTATTAACCCAGGGCTCCTGGATAAGTGCGATGACTACGTCGTCGCCAAGTAGGCGACTCAATAGAGCAGCGGATGCTGCCCTAGAGCGGTGGAGATTTATTTGCGGAACCCTCATTAGAGGTTTCCACCGACTCCTCCACCGCAACGACAGTGACGTTTGCGCTGTCTTCCCCATCGCTGTAAAGCAGCTCCTCCTCACCATACATCCTATGCATCGCAGATGCCAGGGTCGACTGCGAGGAGGCTCTGCTCTCCGCATCGAAGAAATCAATGTCCACATCCATTGAGGTGCTTGCTCCGGAGGCGCGCTGCGCATCACCGCGATAGACTCTTAGAGTCACTTCATCTAGGCCGTAGTAGACCCGGCCCTGTCTTTTCTCCAGGAGCTCCAAAGAGTCCCTGTTCAGCGACAGGACCTCTTGTCTCGACGGCCCATCCGGATCCTCTACTCTTAGGACCTTTCAATCACCTGTCGGCAATGTCGGATTCATCACCTGAAGCATCTTTAAAATATTTTCAGGTGACGATGGTGTGACAGGCACCCACGCCCTCGCTCTGGGCCTGACTGGAATATCCTTCCAGTCAACCACCTCAAGTCTAGCCCCAGGGTAGACATCCCCTACCCTAGCGACGGCGACCTTGTGGTGCCTTGGTATTGACCCGAGCTCATTGCCGCGGTCCAGAACCCCTATCAGGATTCTGCTCCTGGCGACATCAGCAAAGCTGGGTCTGGCCACCCCGGGACGGATGCATTTCTTCTTTGGAGCTGGTTGTTGCTCAAACGATCTCTGTCTTTTGGAGAGGGGTGCTTTGTCTTCAACCGAGGCCCCAGCTGTGCTTTGGTAGTTGGGTAGCAGGGCTTTCGCTCTATCCACCGCATCCCTTGCACTCTGGGGCAACGTTTCCAACGGCACCCCCTCATATTTTTTGAGCGTTCTGGCGGCCCTCCGCTTTTCAGCGTGTGTGGACCGCCCGCCCGACCGACCATGGATGGAATTACCCGTAGTTCCCATCGCGACATTTCCCTGGTTTGCCTTTACCTCGGCTGCTATCCGCCCATTCCCAGGTCGTGAGACCTTTGTCCGCATGGGTGCAGGCTTTGCAGCCGTGCCGGCATTTGATGGGCGCTCCGCACCAGTGGCTACAGGACGACCTTTACTGGTGCTTGGCCCCACCATAACGCCCGTGATCACGGGATGCCCTGGGGTCGCCCCCAAAGCAGACCCGGAGGTGCTCGCTGTGCGAAATGGTGCCTTTAGCGCATGCGCCGGGACGACGAAACGTTTTTTTGTTTTAAGTTAGTTGGCCTTTCCATTCTATTTGGGTCCCCACTCGAAGCCGCTATCCTCACTCGATGTTGTAGTCGCTATGGGATCCCATGGTTATCTATGAAGAAGGGGATCAGGGAGGCCATGCGAGGGTTGGCACCCCCCTTATGAGGTAGGGTGCTCAGAGCCAGATCCAGCGCAAAAACGGGAGGGTCGCCGCAACCGTTACCTACAACCACCAACTGAATGGCGACGAGATCGGAACGTACTTCGAGGCCTGCCAGGGTTTTAACGGGACGGGGCAGTCACGGCATTAGCCTGAAAGCCATTTCTGCAGGGTATCAACCCTGCATACTCAGGTAACAGAATACCGCAACCACCAGCTCGATATTGACTAAATGCAATCAGTAAAGGAGGGGGTAGTCCGAGGACGAAGCAGAGGTCAGGCCAAATGCGGGGAGTGTTCTAACCTTCCTTTATCAGTGCTACCAGACGTGAAGGAAAAAGAAGGAGATTAATAGTGAGAGGTGGAAAGGCTTCACATCCGAAGATCAGCCCTCGTGTTGCACTTCACTACCCTTTTAGCACCTATGTAAGTATTACAACAGCAACAAATATGCCAAACGGATCACGAATGTGTCGTGTTACGACGACGGCGCACAGAGCGTCATGAATGGTATTCGCAGTGAAGCTGTACGCAACGTAAAAGCTGCTCGAGCTTAATGGAAAAAAAAGTTCGACGCTAAACATGTCAAACCAGAAAAGTATGCAGAGGGTGACCTAGTCCTGTTATCGGTTCCCCGTTCCAGCTCTGGTGTGTCTTGAAATCTCCAACTGCAGTACAAGGGATTTAATCGATATTTTATTTAGGATATTGATGGTCAGCAGTGCTCTTAAAACAGGTACGGGAGGACGAAATTTCTGAAATTCCTCCGACTCGGGACGAGTTTAGGCAGCAGGAGAGACGGGCTGTCACTCTTATTAAGTTTCTATTTCTTACTTTGTTATTTACTCTCTATAACATTATTTTATTCTTACATGCGCATGCATCAATGTTAATGTACATCACTATGAAAGATCTTTTATCTTTTGTATAAGAGAGTTTCGTTTTGAAATTCAAATAAAATACATGCCTAGCAGTCATCCGAATCTGTGTGTATTTTATTTTTTGTTATATACATATATACCTATTGACATTATTATCCTTATCGGTATTTGTATCAATTTTGTTTTTATCGTTATCGATAATTTTTATTGTTATCGATTAAAAAATTTTTGTTCGTTTAATGTGAATTGTTTTAATTTAATTGATATAGACATCCTTTTCCATGTTATCGAAATTCTGTTCTCTTTTTTGCTATAATAAATTGCGTTCCGATTACAAAAATTAAATACTTTTCTGCTATTTTTTTTTCTTGTAGTGTCCCATACTGACTGAAAAACTGAATGATCCGCAGCTCTTTATCGAATTCGAAAGTATACCGAAGCGTCGCGAGTTGGCACGCTACGACTGTGCATTGATGGAAGAAAATGCAACGAAAAATTCTGATCCGAACTTTTTGCCATACGATGATAATCGTGTGCGCATAACGCCGACAATGGAAAATCGAACGGGCTATGTGAATGCGTCACGCATATCGGTAATGAAACGAAAACGATAAAAAAAAAATTTTTAACACTACATTCAATCACTAAAATCCATTTTTACCATCTCAAGGCTACAGTTGGTACAAAACAACGCTTCTATATAATCGCGCAATCACCACAAGAAGAATTAACTACACGCATTTTCTGGCAGTGTGTCTGGGAAGCAGATGTCTATTTGATTGTGCAGCTTTCGGAAGGCTTGAATTACATGCCTCCGAATAGCAACCAGCGGCTGGAGTTTGGACAAGTATGTCATGCTATATATATATATATATATATATGTATATCTTAAACACCACTTGCTAAACATTTACTTCTCTCTCACTCGCTCTGATTGATAGTTTCAAGTGTATCAGGAATTTTCACAAACCACAGATCGTTGTATTACCAGCAAACTGCGTCTCTTTCACATACAATCGCGTCGCTATCGTTCCGTTTGGCACTTAAACTACACCAATTGGGGCGAACAGAATTGTCCGCGTGAGGTTAATCACTTCTTGGACTTTCTCGAGGAGTTGAATTCGGTGCGCATGGCTTCTATTAATGAAGTACCACCTGGCCATAATACCAATCCGCCAGTGCTTATACATTGTTTGGAGGGTGGTGGACGTTCGGGCGTCACGCTGACCGCTGATTTGCTACTCTACACGCTGGATCATAATGAGGTGAGTGATGGTAGCGGTTCAAAAAAGGTGAAAAACGCCTACATAACAACTTAATGTTGACTCTTGCCTTTGCAGGATTTGGATATACCACGCGTTATTGGTCAATTACGGCATCAGCGTGACAGCATCATACCATCCTTGGCACAATATAAGTTCATTTATAGTTTACTTATTACATATCTAAAGCGTACACGTTTGATTTGAGCGTCTTCAATTGTAGCTGACTGCGTACAAAAATCACTCCACTCCCCATCCCCCACTCGTGTGGCCATTATTACGAAATTTACGCAATTCTAAATTGCAATAGTTTTCAGTTTAGAGCACATAATATAAAACAGTTATTGAGTCGAAATTTTTAAGATTTACAACTAAGTTCGTTAAGTTTAAGAAATGTTATTTATATTTGTACGAAAAAAGTAAGCAAAAACAGGTAATAATAGAAGCGCAGAATACAATGCAGAGAACGAACAACTAACAATATGCGATAAACTACCAAGTAAGTAACATTGTTAATACATTTTTATTACAACTTACATAAATACATATTATATATGGTGCTTCCATTCAATGAAAACAAGTGACTGAGCGATAGCTCTCGATATGTCTAAATATATTCAGCCCTAACTAAGTCTGATTATGTCAAAACAATAGCTTCTTTTAGGACCCCTTTTTATGGCCACGTCTAATTTGGCTGGGCTGAATTGGTATTGTCTTGTTAACTATTTGATAATTGGTTGTATTGATTGGTTAGATTGTTTACATTGTATTTACCATCACTAAGCATAAGCCATAGCAAAAGTATTTTTTCCAGATTCCATGGTTCTAAAACAAACTTCTCTCTCCTTCTAAAAATTGTCAAATGAATATAAGGCGCACCCAAAAATTTTGCAAATTTGCTCTCCAGCTTCCATAGTTGATATAAATCATATTGCATATTTTTGAGCACGTTTATTAATCATTCTGCAATTTGCAGACGAAAATTAAGCTGGAATATAATATATAAAGTATAAATACTTTGCATGTACGAGTTGGTATTACATACATATGTACATAAGTGCAAAATTAAGTGCCTGCAGTCACATTAGCGGTTCAGATAAGTAGGCAATAAATTTATTTTAAAATATATATTACGATAATTTTTTTTTTTTAAATTTGGACAGTATGAAAAGTGTTATTTTAATATATCTATCAAAAATATTTGTGACTTATTAAAATTAAGAGTTGCTTACGAGTCAATTTTACAAGCACAAAAGCAAAATTTTATTGCTTTTGTTGCAGCTCATACTTATATACATGCTTACAAATATACTAGTTTAAGGATAACTAACAATAAATAAATGACTTCTATTAAAAACGGTAAATGACTTTTCGTTGCTTGCTCCAATTTTATGTTAGTACTACTGGCGTAAATACCACAAAACATTTGACATTGAGTTTAATAGTCCAATCTAGTAGGTGGAGAAATTTTATTAATAGCTCTGTTAGGGGTAAGCATTGATGATCACCTAAAGCAGCGATAGGCACATTTTGTATTTTCAACCACGCGTGGTTGACGAGCAAATGCTGTCGACGTCGAAGCATTCACACGAACGCTATACAAAGAAATTCGCAGCGCTCGCTTTTTGACTTATTTGAGTTTGGCAAAGCAAGTGAGTTGTTTATCACAATTTAAGTAATTTTTTAATTATAAATTTAGAAAACGAATATCAATGCCTTATCTGTAAAAGGATTTTAAATTAAAAAAATTTATTTTATATAAAAAGGCATGATTCAATTATAAAAGGTTTTGTAAACTTCTTCATACCAAAAAAAAAGTTGGCATCACTGACGCGTTGGTCTAATTTTAATATTTTCTTATTAACTGACATTTGATTTTGTGATTGTGTGAATTTAGGTAAGTTTTACAAAATATGTATGAATTTCATAGTAATATAACCATTCTTCATTTGAAACATTTAATATACCTTATTTTCAGTGTAATTTACCACAACACATAGAAAGAAAACCCCTCTGTGCGATATTATTTTAATATTGGCACTTTCTGGCCGTGAAGCTGGTGAGTATATAACAGTTTTGTTTTTATTTGATCAATCAATGATAAATGCATTTATTTTCAGAATATCTCTTCCCAGACAGCGTAGCGAGGTATACATATGTAATTGCATATTCATATATGTACATACATATATTTCCACCGCCGATCGACTGGAGATTTTTTCCTACAGCAGAGATGTGTGTAAACATAGGCACAACATACAAACGTAAGTAAAATGTAATATAGCAACTGCTTTTATAAAGAGGTATTTTAATAATTGAACCTTCTTATTTATAGACTCTTCGTACGTTTGGTGTTTCCCTGCTCAACTGCAAAGCCACCATCTTCGCCTCAAACGCACACATGCACACGTAAGGTTAATTCTATAGCAACTGCAACTATAAGGAGAAATTCTAATAATTGAACCTTTTAGTTTACAGATTCTTTTAAATGTTTGGTGTATCCCTACCTACATATTTACCAACCTTCCCAAAGATGATACAAAATTCATTAAGATCTAGTTTTTAACGATCATGAGCAAATAAAAGTGGGATTTATCGTTACAGTTTCCAATATAATCACACTGTTTTATTATTGTTTTTACTTAAAAGAATTTACAGATCCGCTTTGCATTTAAGGGATAAGAATGTATAAATCCTTTGTCCGCGCTTTGTTGTTAGTTTCTTCAGTTCTATGAGGTTTACAGACAATACTTTAAAATAAAAAGAAAAATCCTAGCCTTCGATGTATAGCAATGCCATTTATTCCGCTTTATCAAAATCTACATGCAGGCTGTTAAATCTGCAAAAAATATATATTTGAATAAAATTTAGCATTACTTCAGCTAATGGGATGAATGGGAATGCCACTTTCTTTGCATGCGATGGACCGATGGAATTTGGTGCGGATGTACATACATATGTACATATGTATATAAAATCAGTTTCGCGTACATGGTTATAAGGGCGTACCGTCTTTAAATATGAAAAATATTTATGTGCCATGAGTACTGTAATTTTGCATTTACGCACAGCCACGCTTTTCTACACGACGGTTGAGTTCTTTTTTTATTAAATTTTTATTATTTACAATGAAAATAAATTCATTTATCTCCACAATTTTATTTAATACATGCATTTATTAATTACTCAAAAACAAAATACTATTTTAATACGTATTTTACATAGTAATTTTCTACTACCTTTTGGCAAAAAGGGATAATATTCTTCCCTCTTTCTGCGTACTTCCAAAATACAACTATAGATTAAGGAGTGTCAGAATTTAGCTGTCAGTAAGTACATAACCTTTTATAATTGCATCATGATAAAAAGGCATTATAAAACCTGTCATTCGAATTTTGATTTGTTATTAGGGAATAATAGAAATTTAAAGCTTTTAGAATTAAAAGCAAATTTTTTTCTAAAATATGTAGCTTTTCACATATACAATAATGAAATTATTGCTCCTTAGCAAGACAATTAAGAAATTTGCTTGCCACTCTCCATTTTGGAAAAATATAAATTGCCAAAATGAAATTGTATTCAATATTCCCCTCCACCTATAATTGCGAAACAGCATTCTCAACTATGAAAAAAATAAAATAAAAAATAGAAACAGAATATCAAACGAACATTTAGACGACCTGCTGCGAATCAAATGCTTCGACCAGGAAATTGAGCTGGAAAATATAATTGAGTAATTTAGGTTAAGAAATTTTATTTTATGATATATGTATTACCCAATATTTTATAAATAAATTGAAAAAATTGAAAATTTTATTGTTTTTCTGCTTACTTTGTGCGCTAACATGGTTTTCAACACAAGTGCAAAGTAAAGAAATGTAAGTTTGCCTATCGCTGATCTAAAGGTTAAGGGCGTGTGAGCGATCTTTTGTTTCGTCATTTATCTTCCCACCTCATTCGCCGCAGTCAACTCCAGCTCACCTATTGTCATGCTAGGTATGTATGTATGTATTAGACGTCTGCATGAATGTAGTCATTGGCCGTTTTAACACATTCACACGTATGTGCAACATTCTACGCATTCTGCTCACAGCAAGCGCGATGACTGTATGAGTTTAAGTTTTGCACTTCCACGACAGTCGGTTCTACGCTACCGAAGTGACTCGGATTTTATCCGACCAAGGACTGTTGTTGTGGCCGCTGTGGTCGAGTTGGTAGAGGTGCGTGCTATAACTTGGTATGCCGGTAAGTTCGAGGTTCAAATCTCAGTCAGGGCCAGCGAAATCTTAATAATAGAAAAAGCTTTTCTAATAGCGGTCACCCCTCGGCAGGCAATGGCAAACCTCCGAGGGTATTTCTGCCATGAAAAAGCTTCTCATTAAATACATCTGCCGTTCGGAGTCGGCACTAAACAGTAGGTTCCTCCATTTGTGGTATAATATAAAGACGCACACCACAAATGGTAGGAGAAGCACTGAGCTATATAGGGTACGCGCCAAAATTATATTATATTATATTAAGGACTGTTGTTGCGGCGACCTAACCCCACTTAGGCTGCCAGACACCCCCAATCTTATCTTCTCTTGGGTGCAATATCTTGCAGCAGGTTTGCTCGACGCCCGCCCCGGCCCAGAAACCTATTTCTGCTGCTTCTGCCAGAGAAGGCTCCATCCGAATTCCACTTCGGTGAGGTGTAATTCGTGCAACGGATGGTGCCATCTTAAAATCTGCTCAGGCCTTAAGAAAACCATTGAGTGGTCCACAACCTATGTGGGCCAGTGTTGCTCGCGCACTCAAGCGTCCCAAGCCTCCACGGCATCCCCCTTTGCGCCTCCCGCGCCGGTGCCTCAGCGCACCCCCTGCCTATACGGCTCCCCGGAGCTCACAGCAACACCGAACCTCCCCACCCTCGCTCCTCCACACGTGGCGCCAACCAGCAACTACTGGTTGCCTCCACAATCTGCTGTGTGTGCCGGGTCAGAGTACGCCTGTCAGGGCTGGTGCCACTTCCGGGCGTGCTCTGGCCTTCGCACCACAAGGGACTGGTCTGAGAGCTTCACCGCTCCTTGCTGCCGCAACACCCATACCCCCCCCCCCCCCCTCGCTAGTGTCATTTACGACACCGCCCACATACACTATTGAGCCTTCACCATCACAGCGGGATGCGCAGCCCTCGGATCCAGTTCCTCACCCCCCTCAACGCGACGATCCTACCGAGACTGACGAGACTCTTACAGTTTAACTGCAACGGACTCTCGAGCAAGATCTCGGAGGTAGTTGCCTTCATGGCTCGGCACGGGCTGTTAATAGCTACGGTCCAAGAACCGAAGCTACGTCGCAGCTCAACTTTAACGGCTACAACGTGCTTCGTAAAGATCGCGAGCGAGACAATGGTGGGAGCCTAGCTATCATATTACACAACACCGTGCAGTATCGTCTCATCGATGTAGACATCGACCCAAGGGACAGCACCCTAGAATGTCAAGGGATTGCTGTCCGGTCAGGCGATGCCGGGCTCGAAATATTTAATATTTACGTACCCCCTGTCTACTGCGGCCCCCCTGGATATCACCGTGACATAGGTGCGCTCCTCAGTGGTGAAAACCGATTGGTAGTCAGAGACTTCAACGCGCATCACGATCTTTGGTTCTTAAGCCTACCAAACGATCGTAGGGGAAATATTTTGGCAGAGCAGATAGACGATTAAACATTCTGCAAAATAACGAACCCACCAGGATAGTGGGTAGTTGCAGCAGCTCGCCAGCTCTAACAATAGCTAGCGCGGGTCGGATAAATAGCATAACGTGGTGACCTATGCTATCGCTTGCATCAGACCACCTACCCATAATCGTCTCGATTGACAGACCTGCCAACTATGTTGCCTCGGACCGCCACACCTACATCAACTTCAAAAAAGCTGACTGGGAGCGGTTCGAGGGTTTCACTAAACGGGAAGATCCAACGTCTGGTTAACGAACACAAGCGGAACAAGTGGAGGGAGCACTTGAAGTCCTGTAACCTCGGTGCCGGAGTGGGCAAACTATGGTCGACTGTGAGATCCCTGTCCAATCCGACGAGGCATGACGACCAAACAGAAATCTTCTTTGGAGACCACGCCTCGTCGGACACGTAGCGATGCACGAGCTATTTTAGCCGACAATTTACCAATTGTCCTATTTAGCACTGAGGTGAAGGAAGCCATCGGGAAGGCGAAAGCCTCCAAATCCATTGGCCCAGACGGGTTAGGCATGTCGATGCTGAAAAAATGGGTCACTGCGGGAGTATCATACCTTACTAAGGTCCTCAATTTGTCTGTTACCACCCTGATCATCGCAGACATCTGGAAGATGAGTAGGGTGATACCACTCCTGAAACCAGGGAAACCTGCCGGCGAAGGCGAGTCCTACCGGCCGATCTCCCTGCTTTCTCCAGTGGTCAAGGCACTTGAGGCCCTGCTGCTCCCGGCGAAGCATCAACATGGGTTCCGGAAAGTGCATAGCACTACAACGGCACTTAACGCCATAAACACATAGATTAATCATGGTTTCAATGGCAACCGCCCCTGTGAGAGAACCGTTCTCGTGGCTCTGGACTTGTCGAAGGCCTACGACACAGTCAGCCACTCCACCTTGTTGAAGGACGTGGAGGCCTCACCTCTCACAGCGGCGTTGAGGCGATGGACCGCGAACTACCTGTGTGTTCGTCAGGCGTCGGTGTGCTAACGTGACGCAGTGTCAAAAGCGAGAAGAATAAATCAGGGGGTGGCGTCCTATCTCCCTTACTATTTAATTTCTACATCTCGCGACTCCACTCCCCGCCAGAGGGAGTCACACTGGTCTCGTATGCCGACGGCTGTACGATAATGGCTACCGGCAATGGAATTGATGGCCTGTGTTCTAAGGTGAACATCTACCTCCCAGAACTTGCTCACTACTTTACAGGACGGAATTTGGCGCTGTCTCCTGCGAAGTCCACGGCGACTCTATTTACATTTTGGACGAAGGAGGTCGGGCTCACCCTCGACATACACATCGAGGGGACCCCATTCCGACGGTTAACCACCCGAAGATCGTGATGGTCACCCTCGACAGCCTGGTCTCCTTCTCAGGGCATACAACCGCAACCGTCAACAAGGTACAGAGCCGCAAGAAAGTCCTCAAGTCGCTCGCCGGCAGCACTTGGGGCAAAGACAAAGAAACGTTGTTGGCAACATACAAGACGATTGGCCGGCCGGTTTTAAATTATGCTGCTCCAATATGGTCGCCTGGAACTAGCAAGACTCAGTGGTCAAGACTGGAGGCTTGTCAGTACGCCGCAACCAGGACAGTGACGGGATGTCTCCTGATGACGCCTGTGGATCACCTCTATCAAGAAGCTAACATGCTCCCAGTGCAGGAGCACAATCTAATGCTCACAAAGCAGTTTCTACTGGGATGCCACCGTCCGGGGCACCCTAATAGAGACTTGCTCGCACTGTAGCCGGCACGCAGGCATATCAGGAGACACCCCTCACAACTGACGGGCGAGGTCCAGACTTACGTACGTTTACCGCTGGACCAAAGGACGTACCGACAATCTCTGAACAACATTCACAGGGAGTCGGTATCCAAAAATATCGACACCCGTCTGGCTATGCAGTCCTGGGAGTCCGACCACCACCTATAGCAGCTGAGGAGCTCCAGCTGCCTCGGGAGACGCGCGTCATTCTGGCTCAACTCCGATCTGGATATTGTAGCAGGTTAAACTCCTACCTATGCAGGATCAACCCCGACACCCCCAACACTTCCCCGGCATGTGTAGAGTCTCCGCACGACACCAATCACCTATTCAAATGCCCGGCCAAACCCTCTCGACTAACACCCTTCTCCCTATGGTCCGACCCTGTTGAAACGGCTCGTTTCCTGGACCTCTAGTTAGTTGAGTTTGACGAGGGAGCCCGCCAGCCCAGTGGGGCGTAGCTAGCCGCTACAAAAACAACAACAACAACTGAATGAGTTTGCAGATAGCTGAGAATACTGCGCTCAGTCGCTTTCAAAAAAAGAAACATTCGTTGTACAAAGAGATTCACGTATGTTGTACAACTACTAATGCGCTTTCGGATGTATGAGGGCACATAAGACATCATTCGACTGAAAGATATTATGACGGCGCCATTTTTTTTTGTATGATAGCGGCTACATTATGAAAGCAATTAACACGTTGACTGCCAAGACCATTTTCAGAAAACTGGCCAAAAATGATATTTTGATTTTTTCACATTATATTACTAAAAACTCTATTTCTAGATGATAGGTATCATGAAAAAGCAAATATGATGTTTATTTTAGGAGAAAAAGGACCTACGAATTATCTCGTAGTTGGCTTCTATGACAGAAATCGCTACGCAGAAATACGAGTTAATTCGTAGGTCCTTTTTCTCCTAAAAAACCATAATTTTTCCTTCCTATAATATTTTGTTTTATAGTTATTATAATTTTATTATTATTTTCCTTCTTTTTTGATTTATAAACATTCTCTAAATTTATTGTTATAATTATCAAGAACCCAAAATGGATAAGAAAAGGTCACTGAATCGAAGTGAAATTGAGTACAACGCAAATCTAAGAGATTCAGAATATGACGGAATTTTCAGCGATGATAGTAACGACATTTATGAGCCTTCTGATTATACAAGTGGTAGTGAAGATGAACCTGAAGACGGGTCCGAACCTGATGATAATGACGATGATCTCCAAATTCAACACAATCCTGATTTATTTCTTTTTGAAGAAAATGTTGGTGTGAAATTAGATACATAAAATTTTTCAGTACAAACGGTGGTGGATTTATTTTTTTCGAATGAGTTTCTTGCATTACTGGTAGAACAAACTAATTTATATGCTGCGCAAGAAATTGAAAAATGGGAATCAAAATGCTATAAAAAAATCTAAAAGGTTATCAAATTGGCAAGACGTAAATACTGCAGAGATTAAAGTTTTTATTGCACTTTTATTGCAAATGGGACCTTGTACTTTTCCAACAATAGAACATTACTGGATCACAAACAAGCTATATAATGTAAACTTTTGGCGCTCACATATGCTACTTCGTTATTTTCATTTGGTTGATAACTCAAACGCATCTACCGACAGATTATACAAGGTGAGACCAATCCTAAACCATTTCAACAATGTTATGCGTGAAAACTACCAAAAAGGTTTCGCTACCATATTATGCTCACAAATGCTCACAGAATTTTTCAAAAAGTAACTTCATCTAAAATAAAACTGATAAAGTTCAGAGAGGAATTCGTCTTCGCGTTGATTGGAGATTTTTAACCAGTTTTGAAAAAAATAGAAGTCGAGAGCTCCATTATTTAGAGTGTTTACAACCAACGGAAAAAAAACAGCGTCCGACAAAGCCATGTCGTGTATGTACCCAAGCAAAAAAACGCCGAGTAACGCGTTACTTCTTTTCAGCCTGTGAAGAGAAGCCAGCCCTTTGTGTGGAAAATTGTTTTAAAAACTACCACAAATAATAAAATATTACTTTATTTCTTCTATTTGAGTTAATTTTTCCATTATATTGAATGAATTTTTACATTATATGGAATGAATATTTCCATACATTTTTTTTTTTTTTAAATAAATGTTCAGCTCACGCAAGCCAAAACTAACTTTTTTTTCTTTTCCCAGAATCCATTTATCGATACTAGCACTGATATAATACGGTTTTACTCGTAACTACACAACAAGTGGCAGTTTTAGATAGTACGAGATAACTCGTAGTTGGCTTCCTGGAAGGGAAAGCAATCTACGAGTTATCTCGTAGTTGGCAGTGAACGTGTTAAATAGAAAAAATTCAATAAATGCATGTCTCTTCATATTTACGTACATACATGTATAATCTACATTGAATTTTACTAAAATTAATAAATAGCTATAAAAGAAATGCATACACATATAATAAAGTCAATACACATTTGTATGGAAATATGTTCATATGTAGGCGCAATGGTAAATGGAAAGAAAACAGATTTAGAAAAAATGTTCACAATGCTTTTTATACAATATGTATAGAATTTCTTAAGACTCTCATTGAAATGTAAGAAATTTTCAATTTCTCATTAAATCGTTAGAAATTTTGAATGGAAAACTTTGATATTTGGAAAATATGTGCACTCTGTAGTTTTGAAACTTTAATTGATATGGTTCTAGTTAAAGAATGCGATATTATTTTATAAAGAATTAACGGAAAGGATTTGTGTTAAAAAATATTGTAAGTATTGCATAAAACTGTAACCTGTTTTTGACGCTGAGGTGAATACATATCTATATACGTATTTATATACGTACATATGTCTATTTATATGTGGGTATAATGTATGCTAGTAAAATCCTTTTATAAATATTCGCTAGCTTCACATCCGTAAATATGCATATATGTAAATGTATGTATGTATATGCAGCCTACTTACTGAGTGCCAGGCCATTTGTTCAACTTGGTGATTATCCCTTTTGTATTTATGTACACACATCCATATATACACACATACATACATATGGCGTTAACGAACCGACGCCCATGAGAATCATCCAAATAAATTTGAACCACTGCGAAGCTGCACAAGATCTGCTTTCACCTAACAAGTGCAAAGATGATGGAGCATGGGTCAGCGATATAAAAAAATCCACAGCTATCTGGCTCTGCGGCTCATACGCATTCCAAGAGACGCTTAACGCGGACGAAGGATTCGTGCGCTGTAAAATAAATGGGCTACATATTATAAGTTGATATGCAAGACCAAGTCTCTCGGTAACAGAGTACCAGCAGCTATTGTTCAATATCGCCTCAGAAGCTCGTGGCAAGTCTCCGTTGATCATTGCAGACGATTTCAATGCCTGGGCAGTGGAATTGGGAACTGGCTCGATAAAAACATTTCCCTTGAAAGCGATTCGCTGGCCTAGAAAATCAAATAGATGGTAAGCGAGGAGTACACCCACAGTGACCACCAGGCCATTATAATAGATATAGCGAAAAAAAGAAAAAACCAAATGCCAAAGCTCACAGGGCCGAAATGGAAGGAAACGATGCTCGATAAAGACGTCCTTAAGTATATGGTGAAAGAGCTTACAACCATTACAGGACCAGCAGAAGAGGTGGTGAGTCTTTTAGCTTCTAGTCTAACTGAAGCTTGCGATGCTCCAATGCCCAAAAGGTCATTAAATAAGAAATTCGCACCGTGCTATTGGTGGAACAGGGATATAGAACTGCTAAGAAAATAATGCCTAAGTGCTAGGCGGAAAATGCAGCGAAGCAGAGAGAGGCCAGAGTTTTCCGATAACCTAAATGTTCTTAGAAAGTCAAGGAAGAGCCTTAAAGCTGCTATAAGAGATAACAAACTGGACAATTTTAAGAAAATATGCGACGCAGCAGACATAAATCCCTAGGGCACTGCTTATAGGGAAGTGCTAACAAAAACTAAATGCGTTAAATCACCAAGAGAAATATCACAACAACCCTTTTTCCGCAAAGGGACGAGGACATACCATCAGTCTTTTCATGTTATGAGAAAAGTGAAATCCCAAGGGTAACCGAAGAGGAGTTGCTAATTGCATGCAGGAAGATTCAAAATCGCAAAGCTCCAGGGCCGGACGGCATACCAAATAAGGCCCTGAAGGCCGCTATTATAGCGCGGCCAGACATATTTGTGAATGCTTTCAACTCATGTCTTATATAAGGTTATTTCCCAGAAAGGTGGAAGAAGCAAACGCTGGTGCTATTACCCAAAGGCAACAATCCCCCAGATGAGCCATCGTCTTATCGTCCGATCTGCTTACTGGACACGCTTTGGAAAGTTCTGGAAAGGATTTTATGCAACAGGCTAACGTCGTTTGCCGAAGCAAATGGGTCTCTCTCGATGAACCAGTTCGGTTTTAAAAAATCCCGTTCCACGATAGACGCGATTAAATCCGTTGTCGACGTTGCAGTGGACGCCATAAAGGGCAAGAGATGGGTTGCGCCATAGTAACACTTAACACCGCAAGCTGGCGATGCATAATAGAGACACTAATAAGAATAGGCACTCCAAGCTACATATATCATAAAAATAATAGAAAGCTATTTTTCGAACCGCAAGCTTATGTACAGAAGCGATGTCTTGTCTTTTAGAAAAGCAAGATCACACCAAAATCTGGCTTCTTGTAATCTGTCCTCCAGTTCAGTTATATCAGATTTAATTTCATTCTTCAAAAAAAAAGGAATTTCTTTACGCATTGCAAAAAAACGCTCCAGATATTTTCGAGCGCTGCGTCAACTTCTGAAAAGAATTCACGAAATTTTTGAGGAGTCAATGCTTTGTTACCACCTCTTATAAAATTAGTTGTTTGCACCACGACCTTCATTGCATTCATCTGGCGCATATGTTTTCCACATAAAGCTTGCTGATGGATAATACAATGTATCATCGGACATTCAATACCCCTTTCCTTAAGAATGCCAGAAAATCATTTGACATTTACTCTCATAGCTTTAGCACCATCTGTGACAATGCAGGAACATTTTTCGATACCTTTTGTTGATCCTTACATTGGCACAATACATTTCTTCAGATATAGAAAAATCTGGCTTAACTGTGCGTACAAAAGTTATCAACTGACTAAAATCTGTTGTGTCTGTACTCTCATCCAAACACAATGAGAAATATTCACATTTTGTGATAGAGTCGCATATATGTAAGTAGTTTTGGAGACATATTCTCCCATTTCGTCTGTATGTCTGGCCACTTGTTGTTCAGCAATTTTTAATTCTATTTTTTTTGTGTAATTTTTTCATTAACTTACTGCGGGCCGCAGAAAAGTAAAGTGGGAGCCGCATGCCGCTATTTGGACAGCCCTGGTGCAAAGTATACACCACCGAAGCGCTTCGAATAGCGTGAGAAGCAGCGAGCGTTAGCAAGCAGAAGCACCAGCAGCAGTAACTGGCATAGGGCAGGGAAAGAGTAGAGTAATTCTATGTATGTATGTACTTGCACACACTGAGGTATGAGAACGTTTACATATCTACTTACATACATATGTATATCGTTGTCGCGTAATGTAAAGAAAGGAAAAATAACGTACGTACATACATACATATATAAAATTTGAAGTCGCAATAATCCAATAAGAATTTACTGCGAGATATGTCAATAAGATTTATGTACACATATACATTAGGGTGACAATTAAATGTATGGAGTATTTTTTTTTTCTTTATTGTTTTGGTCTCAGTGTTTTTTAGTGTGCAGTTTTATTTAAAAAAAATTCTAGTAAAATTTCAAGGTCGTAGGAAGAGGATTAGGGGGCGCGTCGGCCCCCCAAAGTTACACAAAATACGTTTTTTCACGCAAATTCTTACTTTGACTGCTTGTAACTTTCTCTGTGTTTTTTTTTTTTAAACATTACTGGCGAAAGATGTTCATTAATATGTCTACAATAACATCTGTCAATAACATTTTTATCTAATGTTAATATTTAATGAAAAAAAATTAAATATAGGAGAAAAAGTACGCCTCAATGTCGATTTATTATACTTAAATAAAACTACTTATGTATATGATTTCTCTTTTTATTAATATTGTTTAAAGCACTTGAGACAATGTCTTTTTATTACAGTCCGGAAACCGATGGCGGTAATCGCTAACAATTTTTAAAACAAATTGTTTTTGGCGTTCATTTTTGGTAAATAGTTTATTATACTCTTCCATCAATTTAACCCCCCTTTCGGCAGTGTCATTTGTAACATTTAATTTTTTCATCAGTTCAGCCGCTTTACAATAAGATTGGTCCTGCTCCCATTTGTCTGGGTTTAATTTAAAAAAATCAGTATTTATTTGAAATCTTTCAAATAATGCTTTTGTTTCGGCAGAGACGAACTGTTCAATTCCGTCATGGAATATTTCAACGATTTCTCTATCATTTATTGTAGCTCGCTTTGTGTTTTGCTCTTGTTCAAAATCATTTTCCAAAGCCGCCACCATTTTTTGTTTTGAAAAAAGGGATACGTTGCTGTCAAAAAATGCAAGACCAACCGCCTCAGGGCTTAAATACCACAAGTGGTTCCTGAACTTTTTAAGAGCAACATAAAATATAGCAGCATCAATTTTTTTTAAGTTTTAAAGTTTTTGTAAAAATAAAAAATCTTGATATGGCGCTTTAATGGCCAAAGGAGCAGAAAACCACGCTTCGACATAGACTTCAGCAATAAAAACACAAATTTGACGAAGCCCATTTAATTCAGTTGCTGAAAGCTGGAACTCGTTACGGAATAAAAATATTTTTAGACAGTAAATCGCTTTTGCCATCCACCTTGCATGGTGAACAGCTCCTGGCGATCGAAACATTAGGCTGTTTGGATGTGTCTTTTCTGGTTTTTGACCCAGGAAGAGCAAAGTGAGTTCCAAGAATTCTTTATAGTCTTCCCTGGGTTGTTTTTCTTCCAAGATATTATTTACTGCACCGATAATGCGAACAGCAGACTCTTTCATGTACGTCTTGACAGTTGGATCGTTGATGCCATACTCATAGTTTTTAGCATCAATCTTAGCCCAAGCATTTTTAAATTTCTCAAACATTTTAACGTTTGGACTTCCATAACAGCTTATTTTTTCTTCGAAAACGCATCTTAAAACAATCTCGTATATATGATGACGGCATGGTAACCATAAAAGTTGTCTTTGTAAATTATTTTCAATTAACGTACAGGTACCATTGAAACGCCCAGTATTGACCGCTGTTGTATCAAACACTAAAGCTTTGATGTGATTTTGCAGACCATATTCATAAATAGCATCGCATACAGCGGATGCCTGTTCTTTTCCAGTACCGGAATCAAGTGCAGGTATTTCAAGAAGCTGTTCAACTTTACCGCTCGATATTATTATAGGCAACCTATCAACTTTATCATTTCCCGTCAGCGCCGGCAAAAGTTTACCATCCCAATGAAGGCAGATAGCGTCGAGCTCATTTAATTTAAATTTATTTTTTAATGCTGAAATTCTTTCTTCACGGATTTGTTCCCTTTCCTGGTGTACAGACGTTCGGTTTAAAATATAATCTTCAACATTATTACCCAGAGCTTCAACGACTGCGCTTATTAGATGAACCGCATGTCTGTCACTGATTTTACAGACATCGAGTGCGGCCGCCAGTTTTGGTGTTAGTATTTTATTTGTTCCCCTACATTTTTTGGCTGGAGGTTGACTACAACGTGGGTCACATTCCATATCTGGAAAACTGTTATCATTCTCTGAAGATTCAGATGACAGCAACTCTGCAGTTTCATCTAATAAAAACGACTTAATTTAAAGAAAATAAAAAATAAACAATAACATACAACGAACCAATTAATGCAATTTCACGATTATTCCGCTCCACTTGTTGTAATAAATTGTTGTTGCGTTCTTCAAGTCGGCACTCTCGGCGTACTTCTTCGTAATCGATACCATACATAAAGCCTGGGCGCCCCGTTTTTCGTTGACTTATCAAGAAATCAATATCTTCTTAATTCGACATTATTTTTAATGCACTTGCATGCGCCACGTCAAAAAGCATTTTTCTTTCCACGTGTTTACTTTGCTCTTATGGAAATTTGAATCTTTTTGAAAGCTTTGCCATTCTTTATACAATTTCTCTACATTTGTAATGCAGTTTTTTTATCCTTGACCGGAATGCGGGCTTTTTCCCAGAACACGAATAGTTCTTTTACAACTAAATCTGAACTTTCCCGTAAATTTTTTTTTACTATACGTAAATTGAAAAACAAAACTTTCAACACTTCTATATTGGAGGGTAGTTTACTTCCCGTTAATGAGTTGGTACAATAACCAATTAAATATATACGTTCACGTAAATTTCTAGCAGACATTTTCGACTTTTCACATTCAAATATTCACTTCGAATGATTTTTTTGCAAATTTAATGCTATTAAAAAATGTTTGCGGCTGCTGCATATAACTGTAAAATAAGAATCTATTTTCCGAGAAACATTGGTGCTGATTTTTTGTCGGTAGCTTACGCAAGCATTGAGAATAATATTGTTGAGGTTGTAACGGGAATATTCTCGGTCACAATTGTCAATATTATAGATCGCTTCAGCATACAGGCAAAAAAAATTTGAAGCAAACTTTTAAAGACAATTCTTACAATTGAAAACAAAAGTAAACAAAAAAAGTCTGAAGTTCGGACTAGCGAGGTCTTACTGTATATAATTGTTGAAGCTACTCTTACGTAAATCATAAGGAATTTTCTATATGAATCTTTAATTAAATAAATCTGAACAAAATCCAAAATTTGAATCATATAAGTAATTTTATTTAAGTATAATAAATCGACATTGAGGCGTACCTTTTCTCCTATATTTAAGTTTTTTTCATTAAATATTAACATTAGACAAAAATGTTATTGACAGATGTTATTGTAGACATATTAATGAACATCTTTCGCCAGTAATGTTTAAAAAAAAAAAACACAGAGAAAGTTACAAGCAGTCAAAGTAAGAATTTGCGTGAAAAAACGTATTTTGTGTAACTTTGGGGGGCCGACGCGCCCCCTAATCCTCTTCCTACGACCTTGAAATTTTACTAGAATTTTTTTTAAATAAAACTACACACAAAAAATACTGAGACCAAAGAAAATATCACTTTCGAAATTAACTGTCACCCTAATATACATATACATATGTATACAACCAACCGTCGAGTTGGGTTTTGTTTATTGAAAGTTTCAACATAAATTTCGAATAAGAATGTACAAGTTATCACCAGCTACTCCATAATATCATTATGTTGAGTTTGTCGCCAGCCACTGCACAACACCGTTTATGCTGAGCTTGCAAAATGAACACCTGCAACAACAGCGCATCTAATATCATAGATCGTGGGAGTATGTTTGTGCTGACGAGGGGACTGTATGAACAGCGGAGCCAGCAGCACAGCCAGCAGCGAAGCCATCAGCCACCAAAGCAGATTAGGTTAGCTATAAGTTGACTTCTACTTGTAAGTTTAGTTTAAGACCAGAACTCAATAAATCATATTCAAATAATTGGCGCCCAACGTGGGGCTGGGAAAATTAAACAAGTTTAATTTATAATCAAAAAAGGACGTCCTCCAAAAGACAACGCCGCAATCATCAAGATGGAAGAGCAGAAGGACAACACCATTACAATTAATATTATATAAAAAGTAGAAGCAGAAAAAAAATGTAAGTGATGTGCTCATAATAAAAAAAAAATAGTGAAGTGATATTGAATAAAGTGATATTAGAACAAAATATTACAATACAATTAGTCCTAATTTTTGCCTATGAGTGAGGAGGAATTAGGATCGATTTTTGAAAGATTAAACATTTGTGAAGACAATAGAAACAATATGAACGCTGATCAATTGAGTAATATCATTCAATCTGCCGTGTCGACGGCACTAGAAGCACAGAAAAAAGAATTTGAATTACAGATAGAAAGTCTAGAAAAGAAATTTTCACAAATAAATTCTGTTAACACAGTAGAGGTTTATAACGAGACGCAAATTGTTTCAGGAGTAAAATGTGAAGAGCCGATGGATGTAATAAAATCTTTGCCCGAATTGGACGGGCAACAAAATAATTATGTTTCTTGGCGCCAAGCGGCGCACACAGCCTACAAGGTATTTCAAGGTTTTGAGGGTAGTTCAAAACATTACCAAGCTTTGGCAATAATCCGAAATAAAGTTAGAGGACCTGCCGACAGCGTGTTGGCCTCATTCGGAACAGTGTTAAATTTTAAAGCAATAATTGCGCGCCTTGATTTTACGTACGCTGATAAGCGTCCGATTTATTTAATAGAACAAGAGATTTCTACTCTTCAACAGGGTAGATTATCTGTTCTCCAATTCTTCGATGAAGTGGAGAAAAAACTAACGCTACTCACAAATAAAACTCTTATGACTTAGCTTCCACAATAAATGAAAAATATAGAGGTGACGCTCTCCGCGTTTTTGATTCCGGGCTTAGGAAGCCACTTTGTGACATTTTATTCGCATCCCGACCAAAAGATCTGCCATCAGCTCTTGCATTGGCACAATAGGTAGAATCAAACCACGCTCGCTATATATTTGCCTCAACATTTGCAAATAGAACTGAAGAAATAGCAAAACAAAGAAATAGTATTGAGAACAGACCTAATATTGGTGGTATAAAAAAAAACAGTTTTGAAAATAAACTTAATAATGGTGGTATGAATAAGAATCCGCACTATTATTATAAGAATAAGGAACGGGTTGGCGACCCCCCTAAAAAAGTAGATCAGATTGAACCAATGGACGTGGATCCTTCCACCACTCGAAGATTAGGAAATTTTAAGAGTTACCCAGATAAGCAACCATACCAGACGCAACCTAAGAGGCCCGCATTTTCGGATCGAAATACCGCTCCCAAGCTTCAAAGAGTGAACCATATAGTCAATGACAAAGAAGAAGATTATAGCAACAGAGCACAGACGGCAAGCGTTGACATTGAAGAAGAAGAACAGGTTAATTTTTTAGAGAAAGGTCAGCTCTACCATGGATCAGTAGAACCATTGGGAGGGCAAAGAGGCACATCAGACTTTTAGTGGACACAGGTACTGCGAAAAACTATATAAATAATTTAGGTGAGCTTAGAGGCATCAGACCGGTGTCTTCTCCTTTTCTAGTTAAATCAATCCACGGATTTAATAAAATAACAGAAAAATGTAAAGTTAACGTTTTCGGTGTTGATACCGACTTTTTCATTTTGAAAAACCTAACAACTTTTGACGGTATAATAGGGCTTGACCTTTTAACAAAGGTGAATGCTCAAATAGATCTTGGAAAAAAATGTATACGGCACGATTTAGGTACAGAAAATGTGTTATTCTTGCAATGTGAAGATGTAAATGTATTGAAAGTTGAGAAAGAAGAAATTCCTCAAGAAGTAAAAGAACAATTTATGAAAATGATAAAAGACCAAAGGGAGGTATTTGCAGACACAAAGAAAAAACTTCCCTATAATACGAATATCGTCGCTACGATTCGAACGTCAGACCAAGACCCGGTCTACTCGAAATCGTATCCGTACCCAATGGGGGTAGCGAATTTCGTAAACGAAGAAGTCAAACAACTTTTAAATGATGGCATAGTGAGACCATCTCGGTCCCCGTTTAACAGTCCAGTATGGGTTGTTGATAAAAAGGGAACTGATAATGACGGACATAAAAGGAAACGTCTTGTTCTAGATTTTAGAAAGCTTAACGCAAAAACCATTGATGATAAATATCCTATTCCTAACGTTATGGTGATATTATCAAATCTAGGCCAAGCGCAATATTTTACAACCCTAGATCTAAAATCGGGGTTCCACCAAATAGAATTAAAAGAAAGCGACAGAGAAAAAACAGCATTTGCGGTAAACAATGGAAAATACGAGTTTTGTCGTTTACCGTTTGGACTCAAAAATGCACCCAGCATTTTTCAGCGGGCCATTGATGACATCTTGAGAGAAAAAATAAGTAAGATCTGTCACGTTTACGTAGATGATGTCATAATATTTTCAAAAACAAAAGAACAACACGTTCGAGATATTCAATGGGTTTTGAGTGCTCTATGTAGTGCAAACATGAGGGTTTCTATCGAAAAATCAAAATTCTTCAGGACGGAGGTTGAATATTTAGGGTTCTTGGTTTCGAGAGGTGGTATAAAAACATGCCCAGGAAAACTAGAGGCAATAAGAAGTTTTAACCAACCAAGAAATCTTTATGCGCTTAGATCATTTCTTAGATTATCCAGCTATTATAGGTGTTTTATAAAAGATTTTGCCACAATTGCTAGGCCTTTGACAGATTTGCTTAAAGGGGAAAATGGTAAAATGAAAGCATTTCAGTCAAAAAAAGTAGAAATTGAGCTAGATTCGAAACAAATTTATGCTTTCAATAAACTGAAAGAAATTTTGATGTCAGAGGAAGTAGTTTTAAAATATCCAAATTTTAATCAAGAATTTGACTTAACAACAGATGCTTCGGCATATGGTCTGGGCGCAGTGCTCTCTCAAGGAGGGAAACCAATAGCGATGATATCTAGAACCCTTAAAGACAGGGAGTTGCACTTTGCCGCCAACGAAAAAGAGTTGCTCGCTATTGTGTGGGCTCTAAAGACCCTTAGAAATTATTTGTATGGGGTGAAGAATCTTAATATATTTACTGATCATCAACCACTAACCTTTTCCGTTTCGGACAGAAACACAAATGCAAAGATCAAACGATGGAAAGCCTTCATTGACGAGCATAATGCAAAATTGCATTATAAACCAGGAAAAGAAAATTTCGTGGCAGATGCCTTGTCCCGACAGCCAATTAATGTTTTAGAAGAAGACGCAACTTCAGATTGTGCCACTAAAAACAGCGAAGAGTCTTTAACTTACACCATGGACACCACTGACAAACCTGTAAATTGTTACAGGAATCAAATTATAATTGAAGAAGCCGAAACCCCTTCAAAGCGCATCTTAATAATGTTTGGAAAGAAAACCAGACATATTGTTAACATCGCGGATAGGAGTGGTCTCTTAGAATTGCTTCTGCATACGGTAAATACAGAGGAAGTGAACGGGGTTCATTGCGAACTTCCAGTTCTTGCTCATATTCAACATAAACTGATAGAGGCCTTTCCGGCAACAAAATTTCTATATGCAAAGAAATTCGTTATTGATGTAGTAGACCCTAATGAGCAAAGAGAAATTGTTGTAACTGAACACAATAGAGCGCACAGAGCTTCACGAGAAAACGTCAAACAAATATTGAATGACTATTTTTTTCCAAAAATGGTCAAATTGGCAAGGGAGGTCGCTCTAAACTGTAAAATATGTTCACTTGCCAAATATAATCGACATCCGGTGAAACATCCTATTGCCAACACTCCCATTCCTACCCATCCGTATAATAAATCGACATTGAGGCGTACCTTTTCTCCTATATTTAAGTTTTTTTCATTAAATATTAACATTAGACAAAAATGTTATTGACAGATGTTATTGTAGACATATTAATGAACATCTTTCGCCAGTAATGTTTAAAAAAAAAAAACACAGAGAAAGTTACAAGCAGTCAAAGTAAGAATTTGCGTGAAAAAACGTATTTTGTGTAACTTTGGGGGGCCGACGCGCCCCTAATCCTCTTCCTACGACCTTGAAATTTTACTAGAATTTTTTTTAAATAAAACTACACACAAAAAAATACTGAGACCAAAGAAAATATCACTTTCGAAATTAACTGTCACCCTAATATACATATACATATGTATACAACCAACCGTCGAGTTGGGTTTTGTTTATTGAAAGTTTCAACATAAATTTCGAATAAGAATGTACAAGTTATCACCAGCTACTCCATAATATCATTATGTTGAGTTTGTCGCCAGCCACTGCACAACACCGTTTATGCTGAGCTTGCAAAATGAACACCTGCAACAACAGCGCATCTAATATCATAGATCGTGGGAGTATGTTTGTGCTGACGAGGGGACTGTATGAACAGCGGAGCCAGCAGCACAGCCAGCAGCGAAGCCATCAGCCACCAAAGCAGATTAGGTTAGCTATAAGTTGACTTCTACTTGTAAGTTTAGTTTAAGACCAGAACTCAATAAATCATATTCAAATAATTGGCGCCCAACGTGGGGCTGGGAAAATTAAACAAGTTTAATTTATAATCAAAAAAGGACGTCCTCCAAAAGACAACGCCGCAATCATCAAGATGGAAGAGCAGAAGGACAACACCATTACAATTAATATTATATAAAAAGTAGAAGCAGAAAAAAAATGTAAGTGATGTGCTCATAATAAAAAAAAAATAGTGAAGTGATATTGAATAAAGTGATATTAGAACAAAATATTACAATACAATTAGTCCTAATTTTTGCCTATGAGTGAGGAGGAATTAGGATCGATTTTTGAAAGATTAAACATTTGTGAAGACAATAGAAACAATATGAACGCTGATCAATTGAGTAATATCATTCAATCTGCCGTGTCGACGGCACTAGAAGCACAGAAAAAAGAATTTGAATTACAGATAGAAAGTCTAGAAAAGAAATTTTCACAAATAAATTCTGTTAACACAGTAGAGGTTTATAACGAGACGCAAATTGTTTCAGGAGTAAAATGTGAAGAGCCGATGGATGTAATAAAATCTTTGCCCGAATTGGACGGGCAACAAAATAATTATGTTTCTTGGCGCCAAGCGGCGCACACAGCCTACAAGGTATTTCAAGGTTTTGAGGGTAGTTCAAAACATTACCAAGCTTTGGCAATAATCCGAAATAAAGTTAGAGGACCTGCCGACAGCGTGTTGGTCTCATTCGGAACAGTGTTAAATTTTAAAGCAATAATTGCGCGCCTTGATTTTACGTACGCTGATAAGCGTCCGATTTATTTAATAGAACAAGAGATTTCTACTCTTCAACAGGGTAGATTATCTGTTCTCCAATTCTTCGATGAAGTGGAGAAAAAACTAACGCTACTCACAAATAAAACTCTTATGACTTAGCTTCCACAATAAATGAAAAATATAGAGGTGACGCTCTCCGCGTTTTTGTTTCCGGGCTTAGGAAGCCACTTTGTGACATTTTATTCGCATCCCGACCAAAAGATCTGCCATCAGCTCTTGCATTGGCACAAGAGGTAGAATCAAACCACGCTCGCTATATATTTGCCTCAACATTTGCAAATAGAACTGAAGAAATAGCAAAACAAAGAAATAGTATTGAGAACAGACCTAATATTGGTGGTATAAAAAAAAACAGTTTTGAAAATAAACTTAATAATGGTGGTATGAATAAGAATCCGCACTATTATTATAAGAATAAGGAACGGGTTGGCGACCCCCCTAAAAAAGTAGATCAGATTGAACCAATGGACGTGGATCCTTCCACCACTCGAAGATTAGGAAATTTTAAGAGTTACCCAGATAAGCAACCATACCAGACGCAACCTAAGAGGCCCGCATTTTCGGATCGAAATACCGCTCCCAAGCTTCAAAGAGTGAACCATATAGTCAATGACAAAGAAGAAGATTATAGCAACAGAGCACAGACGGCAAGCGTTGACATTGAAGAAGAAGAACAGGTTAATTTTTTAGAGAAAGGTCAGCTCTACCATGGATCAGTAGAACCATTGGGAGGGCAAAGAGGCACATCAGACTTTTAGTGGACACAGGTACTGCGAAAAACTATATAAATAATTTAGGTGAGCTTAGAGGCATCAGACCGGTGTCTTCTCCTTTTCTAGTTAAATCAATCCACGGATTTAATAAAATAACAGAAAAATGTAAAGTTAACGTTTTCGGTGTTGATACCGACTTTTTCATTTTGAAAAACCTAACAACTTTTGACGGTATAATAGGGCTTGACCTTTTAACAAAGGTGAATGCTCAAATAGATCTTGGAAAAAAATGTATACGGCACGATTTAGGTACAGAAAATGTGTTATTCTTGGAATGTGAAGATGTAAATGTATTGAAAGTTGAGAAAGAAGAAATTCCTCAAGAAGTAAAAGAACAATTTATGAAAATGATAAAAGACCAAAGGGAGGTATTTGCAGACGCAAAGAAAAAACTTCCCTATAATACGAATATCGTCGCTACGATTCGAACGTCAGACCAAGACCCGGTCTACTCGAAATCGTATCCGTACCCAATGGGGGTAGCGAATTTCGTAAACGAAGAAGTCAAACAACTTTTAAATGATGGCATAGTGAGACCATCTCGGTCCCCGTATAACAGTCCAGTATGGGTTGTTGATAAAAAGGGAACTGATAATGACGGACATAAAAGGAAACGTCTTGTTCTAGATTTTAGAAAGCTTAACGCAAAAACCATTGATGATAAATATCCTATTCCTAACGTTATGGTGATATTATCAAATCTAGGCCAAGCGCAATATTTTACAACCCTAGATCTAAAATCGGGGTTCCACCAAATAGAATTAAAAGAAAGCGACAGAGAAAAAACAGCATTTGCGGTAAACAATGGAAAATACGAGTTTTGTCGTTTACCGTTTGGACTCAAAAATGCACCCAGCATTTTTCAGCGGGCCATTGATGACATCTTGAGAGAAAAAATAAGTAAGATCTGTCACGTTTACGTAGATGATGTCATAATATTTTCAAAAACAAAAGAACAACACGTTCGAGATATTCAATGGGTTTTGAGTGCTCTATGTAGTGCAAACATGAGGGTTTCTATCGAAAAATCAAAATTCTTCAGGACGGAGGTTGAATATTTAGGGTTCTTGGTTTCGAGAGGTGGTATAAAAACATGCCCAGGAAAACTAGAGGCAATAAGAAGTTTTAACCAACCAAGAAATCTTTATGCGCTTAGATCATTTCTTAGATTATCCAGCTATTATAGGTGTTTTATAAAAGATTTTGCCACAATTGCTAGGCCTTTGACAGATTTGCTTAAAGGGGAAAATGGTAAAATGAAAGCATTTCAGTCAAAAAAAGTAGAAATTGAGCTAGATTCGAAACAAATTTATGCTTTCAATAAATTTTGATGTCAGAGGAAGTAGTTTTAAAATATCCAAATTTTAATCAAGAATTTGACTTAACAACAGATGCTTCGGCATATGGTCTGGGCGCAGTGCTCTCTCAAGGAGGGAAACCAATAGCGATGATATCTAGAACCCTTAAAGACAGGGAGTTGCACTTTGCCGCCAACGAAAAAGAGTTGCTCGCTATTGTGTGGGCTCTAAAGACCCTTAGAAATTATTTGTATGGGGTGAAGAATCTTAATATATTTACTGATCATCAACCACTAACCTTTTCCGTTTCGGACAGAAACACAAATGCAAAGATCAAACGATGGAAAGCCTTCATTGACGAGCATAATGCAAAATTGCATTATAAACCAGGAAAAGAAAATTTCGTGGCAGATGCCTTGTCCCGACAGCCAATTAATGTTTTAGAAGAAGACGCAACTTCAGATTGTGCCACTAAAAACAGCGAAGAGTCTTTAACTTACACCATGGACACCACTGACAAACCTGTAAATTGTTACAGGAATCAAATTATAATTGAAGAAGCCGAAACCCCTTCAAAGCGCATCTTAATAATGTTTGGAAAGAAAACCAGACATATTGTTAACATCGCGGATAGGAGTGGTCTCTTAGAATTGCTTCTGCATACGGTAAATACAGAGGAAGTGAACGGGGTTCATTGCGAACTTCCAGTTCTTGCTCATATTCAACATAAACTGATAGATGCCTTTCCGGCAACAAAATTTCTATATGCAAAGAAATTCGTTATTGATGTAGTAGACCCTAATGAGCAAAGAGAAATTGTTGTAACTGAACACAATAGAGCGCACAGAGCTTCACAAGAAAACGTCAAACAAATATTGAATGACTATTTTTTTCCAAAAATGGTCAAATTGGCAAGGGAGGTCGCTCTAAACTGTAAAATATGTTCACTTGCCAAATATAATCGACATCCGGTGAAACATCCTATTGCCAACACTCCCATTCCTACCCATCCGTATAATAAATCGACATTGAGGCGTACCTTTTCTCCTATATTTAAGTTTTTTTCATTAAATATTAACATTAGACAAAAATGTTATTGACAGATGTTATTGTAGACATATTAATGAACATCTTTCGCCAGTAATGTTTAAAAAAAAAAAACACAGAGAAAGTTACAAGCAGTCAAAGTAAGAATTTGCGTGAAAAAACGTATTTTGTGTAACTTTGGGGGGCCGACGCGCCCCCTAATCCTCTTCCTACGACCTTGAAATTTTACTAGAATTTTTTTTAAATAAAACTACACACAAAAAAATACTGAGACCAAAGAAAATATCACTTTCGAAATTAACTGTCACCCTAATATACATATACATATGTATACAACCAACCGTCGAGTTGGGTTTTGTTTATTGAAAGTTTCAACATAAATTTCGAATAAGAATGTACAAGTTATCACCAGCTACTCCATAATATCATTATGTTGAGTTTGTCGCCAGCCACTGCACAACACCGTTTATGCTGAGCTTGCAAAATGAACACCTGCAACAACAGCGCATCTAATATCATAGATCGTGGGAGTATGTTTGTGCTGACGAGGGGACTGTATGAACAGCGGAGCCAGCAGCACAGCCAGCAGCGAAGCCATCAGCCACCAAAGCAGATTAGGTTAGCTATAAGTTGACTTCTACTTGTAAGTTTAGTTTAAGACCAGAACTCAATAAATCATATTCAAATAATTTACATATATCAGATGCAATCTACTACTATTTTAGCGTATTAGTTGTGAAGGTTAAGTTAAAGTTTTTAATTTGCTTATAAAATAATTACTAGAGACAATAATAATTGTTTTATACTATTTAAAATATTGGTGTTGAAGTTTATACAAAAACTAAATAACAAGAGAGCGTTTTCGCAAACACGGTACCAAGTGAAAGAGCATATAATTTTGACAGTATTTAAGAATTGAAGCAAAAGAAAGATTGATTACTTGCTGTTTTTGTTCATGTTAGTGTTTATGTAAGCACATTTTCTATAATAACCTTTTTGTATTCACATATAATATATTTAAATTATTTTAATAAAATTTTATACGATAATGAACTGTGAAATTCTCGGACTGACTGTAAACCTTTTGAAGGAAAAATAAGTTGAATTGGGATTATCGACAGTAGGACGGAAATCTACATTACAGGACAGACTGCTTGAGCATTTCGGCTTGAGCGTTAGCGACGATGATGATAATTTTTGTGATGTGGCGAGCCGGCGTACGGATTGTGCGCCCATGGCTCCTCGGTCTGCCTTTACGCTTCGTGACATCGAGGACTCAATGACTTCCTTTTGCGGAACAGGCCAACCCACGTTTGAACAACGGAGGCGTACAATGGAACGAACTGCAAAGGTTTATTTACGCGAAGCAGCTATTGAAGGGCGTGGCAAAAGTTTTTATCCGTAGTAATTTGTCGAGAGTATTTGTATGTTTTGATGGAAATCGCCAAATCAATAAATTTGGACGACGCAAGCTTAATAGCCTATTTCATCGAAGGAATCCCAGATACCAGAAGCAATAAAAAAAATCTTTATCAAGCAAAACGGTAGCCTAGTTGAAAGAACAAATTAAAGTTTATGAGAAGGTGCAGAACAGCAAGCCAATCCACCCAAGCGGGAATCGGTCTCAGCCATCGTCCTCAAACCAAAATCTACTTCAGAGTCGAGAAAATGTTTTATTTGTGGTGACGTTGCTCACATTGCGCGAAATTGTCCACGTAAACGCAGAATTACTTGTTTTAGATGCGGCAAGGAAGTTCAACGTGCATTTGAATGCAATGGTGGAACCAAAGGTGTTAAGGAAGAGCGAAACAACGTTTACACTATGACAAACGAAGCTGCCAGTATGACGTCGGGGAAGAAAGACGGTCTAATTTTCAAGGACGTGAACTTCAACGGACAAATAGTTTCAGCACTCATTGATACCGGATCAGATTTGTGCCTCATGCGTTATTATACGCTTATGATGTTGTAACTGGATGTCGACTTAAGTCAGAAGAAACACCAATTCGTGGGAATTGGGAAGAGTGAGGTAGCTACGACGGGTAGTTTGACGATTCATATGAACGTCGACGGCATCAACATAGACATACAATTTTACGCAGTCAGCGAGAAAGATATACATTTTGCGCTTGTATTAGGTAATGACGTCTTAAAACAAATAGACCTTATCTTAACGACAAAAAATTACTTCTAATAGTAACCGTTCAATCAAGGATGAGATGGCAAAGTTAAATGTAGTGGGCAAAGGCTCATTCGGAGTATACCCGGAAACATTAAGGCGTAAAGAAGTGCAACGTAAGGTAGTCAAGACGCAACAGCGTCAGAAGAAGCAGACTATGGAAGCTTCGGCGCGTTGGTGGCTAAGGAGCCGAGAGAGTACCGGGTGTTGCAAGAGACGACGAGGCTAAACCACGAGGGAAATGGCAACCAAGAAAACAGAGTTGTTGAACTAATCGGCGAATTCGGAGAGATGTGCCTGGTTGTTGGAGCTGAGGAGTTACGTGAGAGATGACCTTTCCCATCTCAACCAAAATCACGCGGCGGAAGTGCGAAGCATGGTAGACCAGTACAAACCTTTAAGTGATTCGAGATTGCCAGTCGGAATGAAGATCTTGCTTAAGGACGAAAATCTAGTTTACGACAGACCGAGACGGATGTCCTATACCGACAAATTTATAGTCGATCAGCAAGTTGCGCAGTGGCTTAAGGAAGGGGTCATCAAACCCAGTACTCCCAATTACGCCTCACCGATAGTACTTGTTTCCAAAAAGGACGGGAGTAAACGGCTTTGCTGCGACTACCGTAAACTGAACGAGAAAATCATCAGGGACAACTTCCCGATGCCGCTAATGGACGATGTGTTGGAGCAGTTACAGGGCGCTAGGGTTTTCACAACTCTTGACCTAAGGAATGGATTCTTCTACGTGCCAATCGAGTCTCAGTCTCAAAAGTATGCATCGTTTGTAACTCATAACGGACAGTATGAGTTCCTTTTTGTACCGTTTGGAATCTCGAATTCACCGGCCGTTTTTTCGAGCTGTACTACGGGATCTTATCCAGAATGAGACTGTAATTGCTTATATGGACGACCTAATTATTCTCTCTAAGGATGAGACGGCATGCAAATCAAATGGACGAAATGCCAATTCTTAAAGAGGAGAGTAGATTTCTTGGGATATGTCATCCAGAATGGCTCACTAAAGCCTTCAGAAGCCAAAACGAGCGCTGTTCAGAATTTTCCGTTACCACGCGACCGTAAGACCCTGCAACGTTTTCTGGGGTAAACGTCCTATTTTAGGAGGTTTATGGAAGGGTACGCCGTGAAAGCGAAACCCCCTCTGATTAATTAAGGAAGGATGCCAAGTTCGAGCTGCACGGCGAACAATTAGCAGCGTTCCAGCAATTAAAATCAGCACTAACGAATGCACCGGTTTTGAGAATTTATAACCCGAAGGCAGTGACGAAGGTGCATACGGACGCGTGCAAGTCTGGATACGGGGCAGTATTGTTACAAAGAGACCGCGACGATGGAGAGTTTCACCCAGCCGCAAAACAACGCCAGTGGAAGAGAAGTACCACTCTTACGAGCTCGAGGTTTTGGCGATAATCGAAGCGCTCAAAAAAAAGGCGGGCACATTTATGCTCGACAAGGGAGCATATTGTTGTACCGACGCTCATGGAGGAGGAAATAATAAAAATGTCACATAAACAAGGGCACCTTCCCGTAAGAAAACACAGGATGCCGTGGAGAAATCATTTTATACCGCAGTTAAATGCAAAGGTAACTAAGGTGGTAAGGAGTTGCTTTGAATGCATAGTGGCTGACTCTAAAGCAGGGAAAAAGGAAGGGTTCCTGAACGTCATCAATAAGGAAGACAGACCATTGGCGACCTACCACATTGACCACGTTGGCCCAATGGAAACGACATCGCAGGCGTATAACCATCTGAAGGTAGTAGTAGATGCGTTTTTCAAATTTGTGTGGCTCTACCCCACGAAAAGCACTAACACAGAGGCGGTGGTTGACCGATTACGGAAGCAAGCAGCGGTCTTTGGCAACCCAAAGCGTATCATTACGGACAGGGGTACAACCTTTACATCAACTCTCTTCGCACAATATTGTAAGGATGAAGGGATTCAGCATCTCCTCAGTACAACGGGTGTTCCAAGATTGAATGGTCAGGTGGAACGAATCCACATAATTGTAGTTCCAATGCTAACCGAATTATGCCACGAAATAGTGTTCAGCAATGTATCAATAACTCAGCGCCGCGTAGCACTACATTGCCACCCTTTAAGGTACTTACGATCTTGTATATGCGGGTTGTCGACGAACGAAAGTTGAAGGAAATCCTAGACCAGGAAGCCATCGATGAGTTGGAAAGCGCACGCGATACCGTTCGCAGACAAGCACAGGAGAATATCGCAGCCATTCAGCGGGAAAACCGCAGAACATAGGATGCGCAGAGCGGAAGTTGTATACGCATGTGACGATTTGGTAGCCATTAAGCGGACCCTTTATGGAGTCGGGTTGAAGCTGAAGTCCAAGTCCTTTGGGCCATACAAAGTCGTTAAGAAGTTGGGGCACGGCCGATACGAGGTTGTTAAAGTTGGAGATCACGAGGGCCCTGGGCGTACAACTGTAGACGAGTTTATGAAGCAGTGGAGCCCATAATTCGAGCCTAATGATCACGCAGGATGGCCGAATGTACAGACTTTATTTTTCGCACGCACAAAAGCAACCCTGACCTGAAGAGATGCAGTGACGAGTGAATTAAATAGAAAAGGACAATGACTAGAAAATGACAAACGATATCATCAAACTGCAAGCAAACGACACGGACGTCTAATTTAAACTTTGTAATATTTCTAAGTGTTTAAGCAACTCAATAAACGTTAATTTTATGTAAATTATAACTGCGAGTCTTTTAATTAAAAGGTCATCCTACATGTATGTACATATGCAGGATTGGTCTAAAAAGGCATTTCATTGTGGTGGTGTGAATTAATTCTGTACAAGAAGGACTGTCTGACTGAAGGATGTTCGTGTGAATTAACAACTGTTAAGAGAGTATTCGAGTTATTCTAGTCGCACGACTAGACAGAAGTATGTAAACATACATACATACATATGAATATAAATACAAATACCTGTGTATTATGCTGATAAATCGTTGAAAAAATCAAAAAAAAAAAAAAACAACATACATATGTATGCTGCCAAAACAATTTTAATTCCTTTCATTTCCGTATACACAAAACAAATGACAAATTATAATATTTAATATCCTGTATCGGTCAAGCTTCTACGGCCGGTACAATACTGGCAAACATGTTGCGGGGAAAATCCCTTCCGTTTATCTTCTATATTTGCTTGCCTAGCTGAAAACTATGAGTGCACCCTGTTCTGTTAAAAGAATGAGAGAAACAATGAATCACATTGCTAAGCGAACGCCAACCAGAGAACTTATAAGAAATGAGAAGGATCAAAATGACTTCGGCTTTCATTGTGAATAAAATTTGCGATTCTACTCGGGGAAACATACCTCAGCTCGGAGGTACACACCACGAGCAGACTCGCAGCCACCACAAGTCGGGGGTACACACCACAAAAACTTGCAGCCACAGTGGTTTCAATGATTTAATAATACAGGTTATACAAACAATAAAAAAGCAACATCCACCTTTAGTAAATCAGATTGGTTATGTCAAAAAAGGCTATGAATGCATACAAATGTATGTACACAATCAGGTAAACAAGAAAGCAAACGAGCTGATTATTTGACATAAGTAGGTACTATGAAATGGAAAGGAAATGAAAAAAAAAGAAGCAGCATGTCTTTTATCGATACCACCTTACTAGATACATCTTGCCACAGCGGCTGCTGCTGTTCATATGAATGCTTTTATTTTTCAGCTAATATTTCAATTATTTAAACTAATATGAGAATTAATAATTAGTATAAATACCTAAGTAGGTATGTTAATACATATGTAATTAGAATTTGCATTTGCATATTTTTCATATCGAATTGCCGTCGGCATTCTGCATCTCGAAAATGAATTCGATATCATAAATTATGTACATTGTATATGTACTTATGTATGTATGTATGTATGTATGTACTATGTAAAAGATAGTCTATCAAACTAATGAATTCCTAAAATTAATCTTGAGTGCAAGCTAAAAGACAAACACATACATATTTATTTGAACACAAATATGCGCGTACATACATTCATATTAAAATACAAATTAACACTTGTTTACATGTCCGCCAGTACCCCTCTACTCTATATGTTGACTTCTGCTCGGACTTTCAACAATTCTGCTGCGTGACGAAGGCAATAAACCACCACCATAAATTAGAGTTGGGTGAAAATATTTTTTATTTCACAGTAGGCCCGAGGCAAACAAGTAGTAGTACATAAAGGACCGCTTTCATCACTCATATAGAGATATATAACTGGGAGAAAATCAATAATATATATACGTGCATAACAAATATTAAGTTAATATATTGGGTAATAAATTTTTTAAGTAGCCTGAAAGGCAAAATGTATTATCAAATTGTTGCTACTTTTCTCAAAGTAGTAGATCTCCTACTCCAACTAGAAATCGCACTAAATGTGTTGCAATTGCAGTGATGACCAACACTGTTGTTCAAATGCGACAGAATTTGTTGACATATTTACATATATATATGTATGTATGTGCCCATACAAATGAACACAGCGCGTATGGAAGTGATGAAGATGTGCTGAGCCATTATCTTGGTAAGGTCGCAAAATATGCAAATGGAAATTCTAATTACATATTAACATACCTACTTAGGTATTTATACTAATTATGAATTTTCATATTAGTTTAAATAATTGAAATATTAGCTGAAAAATAAAAGCATTCATATGAACATTGTTTATAAAATATGTGCCGAATTGGCGAAATAATTATTTTCTTATATACCCAGCATTTTTCTTATTCGTTCAGCATTTACCGTTCGTTTTGCGGCTAACTTCAATTCTTGTTTTGTTTTCGTCTTCGTCTGCCTTCGTCTACTGCCTCCGCAAGCTCCCGGCTGCACATTTTTGAAATTTATATTTTTCTCATTTTCGCTGTGTACCCTCGAGCTATGGAGTAAATATTCTTTGCAGCCGCTGTGGCTGCAAGTTTTTGTGGTGTGTACCCCCGACTTGTGGTGGCTGCGAGTCTGCTCGTGTTGTGTACCTCCGAGCTGAGGTATGTTTCCCCGAGTATAATCGCAAATTTTATTCACAATGACAGCCGAAGTCATTTTGCTCCTTCTCATTTCTTATAAGTTCTCTGGTATGAGTGCGAGTTGGGTTTGTTTATGAGACGAATGAGCAGAGTTTCCCTTCTAGCGATAAACAACAATGTCTTCTCTCTCTCTATTCCAGTGGTCGGCACGCCATAGAACAGTGGTCGGCAAAAGTTAAACTGTGACTGTGTTGGTGAGTACAAGCGATCTGCTCCGCATGAGCATCCCAGTCGGAAATTGCGTGAATTGAAACAAAAGTTGTCACTTATTGCGTTTCAATGAGAACATACAAAAAGGTTTTGCATATACAGTGTACATACGTGCATAGCTACAAACTTAAATAAAACATTCAAAAATTCATTTGGATTTATGGACGTTATGTAACATACATAAAAATATAAATATAATAATAATAAAATCATTCCGTTTTTTTAAATCATTGTGAAAATATTCGAAATGTCTTTTCCAAGCATAATTTCTGGTTTGTTTTTTTAAAGTCTTAAAACACAAAATGCATTGCATGTCACCAAAAGCATTTTCAAGCATAAAGTATCACCCCTATGCTGTAATCCGAATGTTCGTAGTTACGAATTCGTAGCTCCGTTCCGAAAGTTCGAAATTTGGTATGCTGAAATCCGATCGTAACTATCAATCGCGTTGCCAACCAAAAACAGGAATTTCGAAGTTCGTAATTAGGCATATTGGCAGAAATATACACGTACCGATATTATTGCAAGTAAAGAATGAAGTTTAATATCAACATTTATAAGCCATTTGATAAGTTTTCGTTAATTAAAGGCAGAATTGCATAAATATGCATCGAATGTACATATGTACATTCTTAAGAGATGATCTAAGTACAAATTTCTTAAATTATGAAGTGTGTAATATTGTCGAATTTAATGCTCAGATATATTAAAGTTTAATGGTTTAAAAATTTGTGACAAGTTTTCGCCTCAACAAAGAAGCATTCATACAAGAAACATACTGCGTACGATTTGTTTGTGATCTTCGCAAATATATACACACGTAATAATTATAGTTTTTATTGCATAGTTTATATTACATATGTACATAAATACAAATGTACACATGTATATACATACATACATGCATATTTGCTTATTTTTGGGTGTATAAACGTTTATTTTTCTAAAGTTTATTTCGCTCCGACACCAGTGGCTGTTCGTACAAAAATTCCGCAATTGACAGCTCCGACGGATTCTGGCATACCGATATTACGAATTGCGAAAACAGTCTACGAATTTCGAATTTACGATTACGAAAAGCGGATTTCAGCATACCGATTTTACGATTCGTAGCGTTATCGAACGTACGACGGATTCCAGCATAGGGGTGTATGTCTCGCAAGGAATCTTTGCATTTAAGAAACAAAGCGCAACAGTCATGCACGATGTTGATTCGTTGCTGTCTCGCCAACGACTAAACGAAAGAGCGTAACATATGCGTGTGATGAGAGCTTGAACAATTGCCAGTTGTATTTTTGCCGACCACTGCTCTATTCACATAATTCCAACTCTGCATCGGCGCTGAACTCGAGTTATGAGATGAATTCATAAATTCTGTGTTGCATTCATAGCGTGAATTCATTCTTGCAGCCCTTTAGTGTCCATGCAGCCCTCTAGTATGTATATATGCACTTCTGTATGTACATGTGTATCATGCATATTTATGTCGGAATACGTTTGTAGTTACATGTCGTTAGTATATGTATTATGGAAAGGGCGTATCTCATATTTTTTAGAAATCGTTTTTTTTGCATTTTCTGGTTGGCCGCTCTCAAATTGCCGAAAAAATTGGGTATTCTATGATCAAAAATAACGAAGTTATAACCAATTTAAGAAAAGCCCTAACTCATAACAAACATTTATTGAAAGAAAAGGCCCTAACTCACTGAAGGTCATTTCATTTGTGGAATTAGCTTTTTTGTGTATTCGTTGTATCTTGTGTGTACAATAGACGTCTGCATGAATGTAGTCATTAGCCGTTTTAACACATTCATTCACACGTAAGCGCAACATTCTACGCATTCTGCTCACAGCAAGCGCGATGACCGAATGAGTGTGCATATAGCTAAGAATACTGCGCTCAGTCGCATTCAGAAAAAGAGGCATTCGTTGTACAAAGAGAGCCAAATTTGTTGTACAACTAGTAATGCGCATTCGGATGTATGAGACCACATCCGGGTGTATGAGACAACATCCGACTGAAAGATTTTATGACGGCGTCAATTTTTGCAAATGAATTTAATAATTGCATGTCTCTTCATATTTACGTACATACATGCATAATCTACATTGAATTTTACTGAAAATAATAAGTAACTATAAAATAAATGTATGCATTTATTATAAAGTCTTTACACATTTGTATGAAAATATGTTCATATGCAGGCGCAAATGTAAATGGAAAGAAAGCAGATTTAGACAAAATTTTCACAATGCTTTTTATATACAGAATTTCTTAAGACTCTTATTAAAATGTTAGAAATTTTCAATTTCTCATTAAAACGTTAGAAACTTTGGATGGAAAACTTTGATATTTGGAAAATGTGTGCACTCTGTACAAGTTTTGAAACTTTAATTGATATTGTTCTAGTTAAAGAATGCGATATTATTTTATAAAGAATTAACGGAAAGGATTTGTGTTAAAAAACATTGTAAGTATTGCATACAATTGTAACCTGGTTTTGACGCTGAAGTGCATACATATCTACATATATACGTATTTATATACGTACATAAATACATAAGTATGTCTATTTATGTATAAGTATGTCTATTTATGTATGGTAGTAAAACCCATTTATAAATATTCGCTAGCTACTTCACATCCGTAAATATGCATGTATGTATGTATATGCAGCCTACTTACTGAGTGTCAGGCCATTTGCTCAACTTGGTGATTATCCCTTTTGTATTTATGTACACACATACATATATACATACATACATGGGTATTGGCATAGAGTGTAAGTAAAATAATTCCTTTAGAATTTGTTTAAAAAATTTTATTTCCCTTGTAATTTACAAGGGCAGCCGGTCTCAGCGGAAGAGTTGAAATAACTGAAGACATAAGAGCGACGCTAGCGTCTAAATACCTACACTACTTTGCCCTAACTTTAGTCGCTGCATGTTATTGGCCGCGTGACTTCTTAGTTGCTTACACCAGCAACTGTTTACCCAATTCTTTGCTGTCTTGCGTTTATTTTGTTGTTGTCACGCGCAAGGCTAAAAGTGTTCGATCAGCATAATGGCTGGATGCATAATTAATGCGGTATTGAGTTCTTATTAACGTGTAAAGCTGCAGACGCGCCGTCATGTAATTCGGTGCAAGCGATATTTTGGCCGGATGTTTGGTTACCTGTGTTAACTACTCACCCTCTTGAAGTGAAAGCGTCCCCGGTTTCCTTTATGATGTTCTTCAGTACTACAATATTTCTCTGTCGTTTTCGCAGAAATATTGCTATGCTCACAGCTGTGGCAATTAGGATTAAAGGCGGTTCCCGATTGTATGGAGCGGGTTTCAATAAGATTCTGCAGGTGCGCTATGTGCCTGAGGTTTTTTATATTAACTCTTTGTAGGTGTGGGAGTGATAACAACTCGATATGTTCTGTAAAGTTAACGTGCTGCGCGGGTACTGCTTCAGGATGCGAAAGTATTACCTCATTCCAATTGCTATAAACGGTGGAGTTTATCGTAATTTCGCCTTTGAATGTTATCAAAAAGGTTCCTCTAGCTAATCTTGTCAAATTTTCATTTTTTATTACAGCGGGTTGATCATTAATTAGAATTACGCCGTTATCGATCTCAAGAGCGGGAACGTGATCGGCGGATTTGGATTTGCATTCTGCGAAGTGCTGGTTCAATAGTTGTCGTACATAGGGACTTTCTTTCAAGGGTTGGCAGAAGTTTGCTATTATGGCTTCCTTGCAATTATAAAGTGGGATGTATTCTCTGTTGCATTCGGCCATAAGATTTGTTTCTAAGGAAATAATCTTTCCTTCCTGGATTACGGGCAGCAACTTTTCATTATTACAAATTCTAGCTATTTTTGGGTATTTAATAATAAAATAAATAAACTGTGTATTCTGAAATATCTTAAGTTTAGAAACAGAAAGTATGTCAGTTATACTGGTATTTATAGAGAGCTCAGCAGCTAATATATTGTTTATTTCCATGCCATTAAGCATAATGGGGTTAATAACATTTACTTTCCCTAGAGCTACCGACGTTATAATGGTTTCTAATTCCATTATCACAGCTCTATTTCTAGCACTGACTAAAGAAAAGAGATTTCCCGTGTCGATCTGTGTCCGTTTTGCCTGTGCTAAAAGTTTATTAACTGTCACCGTCAATTCGTTTATTTGTTTCTGTGTAACTAAATTAATTGTTGCCTGCTGTTCGTTTGCTTCTATGTATTAGGGCTTCGGCTCTAGTCTCAATTGTTTGAAAGTCATCAAAGTCCGGGGTGCCGGTTATGTACTCTAATGCAGTCCCTAGGATATTGATGCTTCGCGCATGTCGGTGATGTACCCTGACCGCGTCTAGTAGTTTTAATATTTCGTTAGCGTCGTTTCGAAGTAGTTGCCTGGCGTGGGAATGTGGAAGTTGCTCTAATATTGTGTCCGTCTCTTCGGCTATCGTCTCGAATTTTGATAAGTTTGTCTTGTGTAGTAAAAACTCGTAATGTTCATGGATGATTACTTTTCCTGTTGTTAACGGAATGTAGTGAGAGGTGGTATAGTTGAATATCCTCGCGGTAGTCCAATGGTTCATTGCCAAGGGTAGGGTTATCCTAAGGAGGAGGGAGAAGTTTTAGTTTTTTAAGTTGGATTTGTGAACTTTACGTCCGTCTATCAAAACATAGGTACCTAAATCGTTTTGAACTATTTTTTCGGTGTAAAGTTTAGTAAATTTGTTTCCTATTCTCTTGTTGGTCTTTACAAAAACTTTTTCTCCTGACTCATATTGTCTTGTTTGTCTTTTTATATTGTATGTTTTTAAGTCATTTTGTTGGGTGCATATAAGTTTGTTCTTTATTTCGTTAAGAAGTTCGTCAGGCGCTGTATGTATGACATCTATGGGTTTCTTGCCTGTTACGGAGTGTATGGTGCGGTTGTGTTTAGCCGTGGCTAGCAGGATTAATTCGGCCGTGTCGGAAATGCAGGTCTCGAGCTTTTGGCAGCGTGCGATTTCCGTTAATGTACTGTGGAACCTTTCCACCTGGCCGTTAGTCGTACTGTGAGCCGGTGGTGTGGTGTAGATCGTGACTCCGAAGTGGTTTTTTAGGATTGCTCTAATAGTCTCAGAATTCAATGACCTCTCGTTATCGCAAACCAGAACTTTAGTGTTTTTGTAAAGGTTGAGGAGTTCATAGATTGGTTCCTTAATATCTACTATGGCTCTAGACTTTATGGAAAAAACTATTGGAAATTTAGAGAATTTATCTATTGTTGTGAGAAAATGCGTTTTGTCTGTTGAATAAATGTCAACGTGAAGGATTTCTCCTGGGTAGGAAGGTATGGGGGTTGACCCTATTTCGGGGTTTGGGGGATGTCGTTGGTATTTGGCTACGTGACAAATTTTGCAATTTGAAACTATTTCTTTTAACATTTTCCTTAAGTCAGGAACGTAGTAATTCTCTAGGACTTGTTGTTCATTTTCGCGACAGTATCTATGTGCGCGACTGTGTTCGGTTTGGAGGATTTCTCTTTGGTCTTCCTTATTGAAAACGTCGATAACCTGTTTTGTAGTGTGACGGAACTTTATTCCCGGGAAAGATGTGGTAAGTTCGCTTTGGATCAGTGCCAGAGTGGGGAGTTCGCATAGCAACCCGTTAACGACGTTCGGGTTAACACATTGTTTAATGGATTTCAGTAAATCTTGTAGGTTACTAAACAATATTCGATGCCTCACTCGTGTCCTAAAGAGGATTGACGTGCTAACCGGTAATTTGGCTCCCTCTTCCAGAATAATCTGAGTTTGGAAACAATTAATGGGGTTCTTTACTGTAGGTATTGCTTCAGTGAGTGACAACTCGCTGTTGGAGGCCAAACTTTCTGTGTCTACCTCGTGATCCAAGGCATTTATGTATTGCCGGGAAAGTGCATCGGCGACAAAGTTTTCTTTACCGGGTTTGTAGTGAAACTTGGGTGAAAACTCCTCAACAAAAGCGCGCCACCTTTTCATCTTTGCATTTGGGTTTTTATCGGACAAAGCGAAGGTGAGTGGTTGATGAACTGTATAGATGTTTAAGTGTTTTACGCCGTACAAATAGTTACGCAATTTTTGTAGGGCCCATACGATCGCCAAGAGCTCTCGTTCATTGGTCGCATAGATTTCCTCTGTCTGAGACAGAGTTCTCGAGATCATTTATTTATTTATTTATTTATTAATTCAGTCAATGAATACAAAAATTCTTACTGACTATGCTTACTAAATGAATAACATAAAACTTATGACTAATACAAAAGTAGGTAGCTTGTATATTAAAGTGACTCTAAGATTACATTTTTCAACACCAACGCTGGAAGCGATAAGTCGATGTCCACTATATGATTAAGATCATTTATCTCTCTAAGGGCACGACAAATTGGAGCATTCATAGAGTATAGTGACTTTGAATAAGGCAGATAAAAAAGTTCAGAACGACGTAAATTTCGCCTCGGAATATTAAATGGTATTCTCTGCAGAATATCAGGGCAATCAACAACCCCAGTAATAACTTTAAATATGAAGGAGCAAGATAATAATTTTCTCCTATCCTCAAGTAAATTTAACTTAATTAGCTGACAGCGTGCGGGGTATGAAGGTAACGGCTCAGTAAAGTTGAAGGATCGTAACGCAAACCTAATAAAAGTCTTTTGCACACGTTCAATTCGTTTAACAGGCCCAAAGTGGAAGGGTCGCCAAATGTTGGCCGCATATTCAAGGCGTGACCTCACAAAAGCAATGAATAGGGTTTTTAGTGTATATGGGTCTGAAAAGTCTGAGCTATTTCGACGAACAAAAGCTAACATCGAATAGGAGTTAGATACAATGTAGTCTATATGGCTTTTAAACATCAACTTCGAGTCGAAATAAATGCCCAGGTCCTTGACCTGAACTACAGATTTAAGAGTATTGCCGAGAAGAGTAAATGTGGTATTAATTATATTTTGCTTTCTGGAATAAATCATGTGATAACATTTACTAGTATTTAGAGGTAGCCGATTTCGCTCGCACCAAGAAGTTACCCTGTTAAGATCTGATTGAAGGAAAAAGGAGTCCTCGGTATTTTTTATAGCGGAGTAAACTTTGAGATCATCAGCATACAGAAGAAATTTCGAGAACATAAAGCAGGAACTTATGTCGTTTATAAAAATAATAAACAGAAGGGGACCGAGGATACTACCTTGGGGGACACCAGAGCTAACATGAAAAGAACGGGAAACTATATTTTCTAGTGCAACCGCACAATGCCTATCGCAGAGATAGGAGCTTATCCAAGCGAGGAACTTTGAATGAAAACCAACATTTGCTAATTTAGCGATCAAAATTTGATGTGATACCTTATCGAAGGCCTTAGAGAAGTCGGTATATACTGTATCGACTTGAAACCCTGATTCAAAACTCGCAAGACAGTCTTCGGTGAAAATAGTCAGATTTGAGACAGTAGATCTACCTTTAACAAATCCATGCTGGAATGGACTAATCATATTCTGTACAGCATGCCACATTTTTTCCTTGATAATGCATTCAAAGAGTTTAGCGACCGTAGTTAATTTTGCAATAGGTCTATAATTATCATTTTTATTCCCGCTTTTGAAAATCGGAGTAATAAGAGTTATTTTCCAGTCTTTAATGAAAGTACCCTGGGATAGGGATGAGTTAAAAATAAGCGTTAATGGTTTAATAAGAGCCATACATTTTTTGAAAAGAATAGGCGAGAACCCATCGGCATCTGTTTGCGCTGATGCCTTCAGATTAAAGATACCCTTTAGAACATCTTCTTCGGTTAGTGATAGACAACCAAAGGACTGACAATTTTCTGTAACATCACTGATAACAGCATCAACAGTGTCGGTAGCCGATATAAAATTTTCACTAAAAAAGTCCGCAAAGAGATTAGAGGTATCTTGGACAGAATTAGCTGTTTTATGTTTATGAAACATATTGGAAGGAATATTAGATTTTGTTCTTTTCGATTTAATATAAGACCAGAAGGCCTTAGGATTGGACTTAATATTTCTCTCGAAACCTCCAATGTATTTTTTCCGCAAAGACTGGTCAAGAGACTTAAAATCAAACAAGCAAGATCTGTACGCATGGTAATTAAAATAAGTTTTAAATAGATTAAACTTTTTATGCAAGCTATTGCAGCGATTTTTTAGACGTTTAAGCTCTGCAGTATACCACGGAAACTTATACTTCCGATTCGAATAAACTGGAACATGTTCAAGACACAGATTACGCACCGTCGCTTTAAAATGATTAAAACACCTAGAGACATCCTCGTTAGAGAACAATCGATCCCAGTCAATCTCACAAAATCGATTATTTAGAGGCTCAAAGTTACCTTTGTTGAAATTTAAGTTATTCATAACACTCCCAGCAGAGGCATTCAAAAATTCATAGAATTCTAAGTCTAATTCTAAAGGAAGGTGATGTTGGCAAACAGGCGAAATAGGAACACAACACTCACTGAGTTTAAAGTTCAAGTTATTTGATAAGAAAATTAAGTCTAAAATTCTATTAAGCTTATTACAATAATAATTTACTTGGTGAAGATCTAAACTTGCAAAAGAGTCAACAAAATATTGCTCGAAAGATCTACATACATTTGAAGGGATTAAAGACGCTAAGTTATCTAAAAATGACCATGAGATACTACTTAAATTAAAATCACCCAGCATGCATAATTGATGATGTCCAATTCACGAATGAAGTGATAAAACGTTGTCAACATGGGATTTATAAAGCGATTCGTTACTGTTTGGCGGTATGTATGAGACACAAACGAAGAGATCAGACGACGTACTGCGAAAGCGTACGCATAATTGGTCTAATAGCGAGTCTTGATTTCCAAGGCAATGAACCGAGGCTCGAAGGTTGCGCTTAACAGCGATGAGAACACCTCCACCTCTACTACATTGAGTTTTAATAGCATCGCGATCTTTACGGAAAACATCAAAAAGGTCGGCATCAAAAAACTCAGAATCGAAAAAGCTAGAGTTAAGCCATGTTTCAGTTAACACAAAAACATCAAATTGTTCTAGCGAACTAAACGAAAGTACATTTTTTGATTTTGATCGCATTCCAGAAACGTTTTGGTAGTAAATTCGAATCTTATTCCTGGTATCTGTTATAGCATTTAAAGAAGTATCTACGTTTTTCCTGCATCCACTTTCAGAATTTGACGAAAAGGGCGAACTGTTACATCAGATGGCCAAAGATCCGCAATTAATAGTTTCTCTAGCCAAGACTCCGGAACTCCGAGTTTAAAATTTATGCGCTTTAAGGAGTTGAGATGAGTATCCTTTTTCACTAGGCTGAAGCATGATAGAAAAATCCGCATGCTTTGCAATATAGTTAATAATGTCTTCAGATTTAACAGTGGTAGCAAACGAAGAGATATGAAGCCAGCTGAGACGCGCAACCACATCCAGCTCAGCACAAGTATTTTTACCAACAACACGAACAGCATTTCTATTTGTTTTCTTTTTACCGACGGTAAACCACTTTGAGTTATTGGGAACAGAAACTTTATTGTTGTTACACTCAGAAGGCAAGTCAGAACCAACAGTTGACTGACGCAAAGCATTATCATGACCGGTGCAAGCAATTTTACTGACTCTTTTAGCACTCACGGAAGGCAAAACATCAACATAGCCCGCACTGGCAGTATCTGAGTCGTCGACCGTAATAACATCCAATGGAGAGTCAGCAGCCGATATCGACGGGAAGCCAGAACATTCGCCAGATACTACTGTATTAGTATTACGGAGCGAACGAAGCTCTCTATTACTGTTTTTGTTGCGAGAAATTGCAGTAGCTGCCAAATTTGCATATGTATTAGAAGTGACAGAAACAGCAGAAAATGCAGAATCCGTATGGAGAGCAGAATTAGAATTGTGAACCGAAGTTGACGGTGATTTATCACAAGCACCCTTATTGAAGTTTTTAGAAGAGCAAACGTTAGTACGGAGATCTTTGACTTTAGAAGAGAGCGAAGAGAGTGCAGCGACGATCTCTTCGAATTGCAGGTTACTCTTAAGTGTGTGTAGCTCAGACTGCAGGCACTCAATTTTACTCATCATATACTTCTTGTCTTCATGTAGTAAAGATAATAGCGAAACAGCGCGGGAATTATCAGCCCTAAGAGTAGCAATCTCTGTTAGTAAAGTTTTGAGAATTGTATTGTCACAAATTTCAAGAGAAACACCTTCTTTAGTTGGTAGCTTTTCGGGCGAAAAATTTTTTGGTGAATCAGGCTGAAGTGGGGGTTAAAATTACACAAAACACCTCTTTCACTACTGGAGGCAGCCGAATCGTTGACGTTAATAACAACACTTTCATTAAGAGATGCAGAAATAGCGGGAGGCGGAGAGCGAATAGAGTTTCGCCTTGCTGTATCACAATATTTACACCGAAAAGGCACTTCAGAGTTAAGGTAAAACTCAGCATCAGCCGGCATAACATTCACACAAACCAAATGAAAAAGTTCATTGCACTTTGCACACTGTATTTTGGGTTGAGAGCGCTCAACTTTATGTCCGCAGCAGCAAGGCATGATGATTCGAGTATTGTTGATTTATGATTAGTTTATATTTTATTATTATTTATTTAACTAAAATATATGTATGGCATATATGTATATTGCAATAAAAATAATAAATCAAATTCAAATCAAAAAGAGACACTGTCTCAAGTATTAAAGTACATAAACGGAAATAAGCTCATTAAGTTTACACTTCAACAAAATTATGAAAGCAGAGCGCGATCGGTAAACACGGCGTACTTTTTGATATCATGGTGATAGGTCTGCCGTTTTGTGATAAAACAGCGCCTATGGCATGTGAAGAGGCGTCCGTTGTCAGATCAAAGGGCTGCTTGTAGTCTGGGTAAAGGAGCAGTACATCCTCTGATGCAAGAATCTTTTTAATTCTACCAAAGGCGTTAAGTGCTTCTTCATCTAATGTTATTTCGATTTTCCGGGATTGGTTAGCACCGATATTTCCATTTTCCCCACGTAAGTATTTTGTTAGGGGTTTTGTTATCGCAGCGTAGTCCTTTACGAATCGTCTGTAATAGCCGGCCAATCCCAAGAATGAGCGTAAGGCTCTCAAGGATTTGGGGACAGCGAAGTCCAAAATGTCCGTGACTTTATCGGGGCATGTCTTTATACCTTTTTTAGATACTGTAAAGCCCAGAAATTCGACGCTTTCCTGAAAAAATTTGGATTTGTCGGCGGACACTCGCATGTTAGCGGCATGAAGTTTGTGTAGTACCTGGTCTATGTCCTTTAAATGTTGCTCAGCACTTTCTGAAAAAATTATCACATCGTCCACGTAGACCTGGCATATTTTACGGATTTCTTCTCTTAATACGTCATCGATAGCCCTCTGGAAGATGCTGGGCGCATTTTTTAAGCCAAAAGGGAGCCTACAGAACTCGTACTTGCCGTTATTGACTGAGAATGCTGTTTTTTCCCGATCTTTTTCAGCTAACTTAATTTGGTGGAAGCCGGACTTGAGATCTATTGTTGAAAAAAACCTGGCGTTTCCAATGTTAGCCAAAATTACAGAAGTATCCGGGATTGGATACTTGTCACTAGCTGTTTTGTTGTTCAGTTTTCTAAAGTCTATCACGAGTCTGGACTTCCTATTGCCATCTTCATCGACGCCCTTTTTACTTACAACCCAAATCGGATTATTATAAGGAGAGCGGGATGGTCTTATTATACCATCACGCAAGAGGTTCGAAATCTCCTTGTTGACAAACTCGGCTGAAGCTATGGGGTATGGGTAGCTTTTTGAGTAAACAGGAAGGTCATCGGCGGTCCTTATTGTTCCTATGATATTGGTGTTATAGGGTAGAGCTTCATTGGGGTCCGCGAAAACTTTAGCATGTTGTTGCAATAATGTGGGAATATCCAACTCGCTCACGTTTGTTTCTATTAATTTATTCACGTCCGGGCAATAGTGATAAAAGAGCCTTTCCTGTCCACCATTATAACTAAGAAGGCCGTTTTTACGATCTATTTTACTGTTCACTTCGGTTAATAGGTCAAAACCTATGATACCGTCGAAAGTGTCCAAGCTGGGTAGGATAAAAAATCTAGTATTTTTGTTAAAAATGTTGATGGTACAATATTTGTCAATTTCAGTGGTGCCGTGGATGGATTTGGCTGTAAAGGTGCGATTTGCGGGTTTGATTCCCTTTAGATCGTTGAGATGTTTTATGTAACTCTTCGCAGCACCAGTGTCGATAAGGAATTTTATACCTCTTCCCCCGATTGTCCGCTCGATGTAGGGTAAGAGGGATTTTGCCCTAAAAAATTCACCTCGTCATTTGCTTCGTTTTGGTATTCGACTGGTTTAAATTCTTCATAAACCTCGCTCTGGTGGTAATTGTCATTATTCCAATATTCTCCTTCAGACTCGTCCTGCTCATGGGTAAGGTTGTTTATCCTTTGTACCTTTGGTAGTGCCTGCTGGCCACTCCCGTGTGGTCTTTTCTCTGGCCTTTCCCTACTCAAAAAGTCTGGTACCTGTTTTCCGAAGGTTTGAGTGGTGTTTCGGTTGGACAAGCCACTGGGGTTGCCAATACCCGGACGAGGAGCCCTTGAATAGGCTCCTTGATGAAACCTCTCGTTATTCCGGTTTATTGGTGGAGGTCCATTTTGTCTGAACCTTGAGAGCGATGGACCTACATCCATTGGTACGACCCTTTGTGCCTGAGTTTGTCGCTGTTGGTCAGGCTGAATCGTTCGGTATTGTGGTAAATATGGAAATTGGTTGGGAGCCTGAATTGTTTGCCTGTTAAAGGACTGGGCAAACATTGACCTAGCTTGATTTGATTCAAACTCCTGTGCTAAAGCTAATGCAGAGGGGAGATCGCTAGGCCTTTCAACCTCATCGTAGAATCCTATCACCGAAAGTTTACCCTGCCTCAAAGTGGAGAGTTCCTGCTCTATCAAATGGATAGGCCTCTTATCGGCGTAGGCGAAGTCTAGCCGTGAAATAATTGCATGAAAATTTAAAACGGTGTTGAAGGACGATAGAACACCATCTGCTGCGCCTACCACCTTATTCCTGATGATGCCCACGGCTTGGTAGTGCCTAGAGCTACCCTGGAAATTCTCAAAAACCTTATAGGCAGTGTGCGCGGCTTGCCTCCAAGATACATAGCGGGTAGGGTCGCCCTTGAATTCTGGCATGGTTTTTACCAGATCCAAAGATTCGTCACACACTACGTTTGGTTGGATTGTGACTGGTTCATATTGAACGACCTGGGTTGGAGTTTCAATTCTGGCTAGCCTGTTTGTCAACTCATCTATGCGGGTCTGGAATTCCTGCCTGGAATGTTCCGTTGCCGTACGGATTGCGGTATTAAGAAGGGTATGGAGGGTTTGGGAGTCCATCGTTTAGAATTTAAGAAATCTCTGGTTTTGTATTTGTAATTGTATTTATTTGAACAATTTATCAAATTATCTGATTCGAATACTATATTACTCTCGAATGGGATTCTCAGAATTTAATAATAGTAGCTGCTGAACTTTCTACTTACATAAATATTCCCATGTTAAGTTGCTCTCGGTCTCCAGTGGATGATTGATGCCTGATTATTGACCCTCGAAGGTAACGCCTCTGCGTGGCTTGATGATTTATTGATGATTTTATTGTGGTGCTTAATGTTCTTATCTACAGGTTTCGCCAAACAATTTTTTGCAATGTTTGGTAGTTTTTACTGTAGTACCTTTATGGTGGCACTGATGGTTTTATTTAAAATTTTTAGTTCATAATATTTGGTGGCACTTCTATGGCGACACTGATGGTTTTACTTCAAATTTTTAGTTCATAATATTTGGTGGCACTTCTATGATGGCACTGATGGTTTTAAAATAATACTTGGTGGCACTTCTATGATGGCACTGATGGTTTACAATTTTTAGTTCGTAATATTTGGTGGCACTGATGGTTTAAAATTTTTAGTTCATAATATTTGGTGGCACTTCTATGATGGCACTGATGGTTTTAAAATAATACTTGGTGGCACTTCTATGGTGGCACCAATGGATTTCTTTAAAATAATAAGGAGGTGGGTCCGAACCCACGGCCAAACTCGCGTGTCCTTTTATAAGGATTTTTTGTTTTGGCCCCACGTTGGGCGCCAGTAAAACAATTCCTTTAGAATTTGTTTAAAAAATTTTATTTCCCTTGTAATTTACAAGGGCAGCCGGTCTCAGCGGAAGAGTTGAAATAACTGAAGACATAAGAGCGACGCTAGCGTCTAAATACCTACACTACTTTGCCCTAACTTTAGTCGGTGCACGTTATTGGCCGCGTGACTTCTTAGTTGCTTACACCAGCAACTGTTTACCCAATTTTTTGCTGTCTTGCGTTTATTTTGTTGTTGTCACGCGCAAGGCTAAAAGTGTTCGATCAGCATAATAGCTGGATGCATAACTAATGCGGTATTGAGTTCTTATTAACGTGTAAAGCTGCAGACGCGCCGTCAGCGAATTCGGTGCAAGCGATATTTTGGCCGGATGCTTGGTTACCTGTGTTAACATGTACGTCTGCGCTTGTGAACACATATGTATGCATGTATGTATGTACATTAGGGTGACAATTAAATGTATGGAGTATTTTTTTTTTCTTTATTGTTTTGGTCTCAGTGTTTTTTTGTGTGTAGTTTTATTTAAAAAAAATTCTAGTAAAATTTCAAGGTCGTAGGAAGAGGATTAGGGGGCGCGTCGGCCCCCCAAAGTTACACAAAATACGTTTTTTCACGCAAATTCTTACTTTGACTGCTTGTAACTTTCTCTGTGTTTTTTTTTTAAACATTACTGGCGAAAGATGTTCATTAATATGTCTACAATAACATCTGTCAATAACATTTTTGTCTAATGTTAATATTTAATGAAAAAAACTTAAATATAGGAGAAAAAGTACGCCTCAATGTCGATTTATTATACTTAAATAAAACTACTTATGTATATGATTTCTCTTTTTATTAATATTGTTTAAAGCACTTGAGACAATGTCTTTTTATTACAGTCCGGAAACCGATGGCGGTAATCGCTAACAATTTTTAAAACAAATTGTTTTTGGCGTTCATTTTTGGTAAATAGTTTATTATACTCTTCCATCAATTTAACCCCCCTTTCGGCAGTGTCATTTGTAACATTTAATTTTTTCATCAGTTCAGCCGCTTTACAATAAGATTGGTCCTGCTCCCATTTGTCTGGGTTTAATTTAAAAAAATCAGTATTTATTTGAAATCTTTCAAATAATGCTTTTGTTTCGGCAGAGACGAACTGTTCAATTCCGTCATGGAATATTTCAACGATTTCTCTATCATTTATTGTAGCTCGCTTTGTATTTTGCTCTTGTTCAAAATCATTTTCCAAAGCCGCCACCATTTGTTGTTTTGAAAAAAGGGATACGTTGCTGTCAAAAAATGCAAGACCAACCGCCTCAGGGCTTAAATACCACAAGTGGTTCCCGAACTTTTTAAGAGCAACATAAGATATAGCAGCATCAATTTTTTTGAAGTTTTCAAGTTTTTGTAAAAATAAAAAATCTTGATATGGCGCTTTAATGGCCAAAGGAGCAGAAAACCACGCTTCGACATAGACTTCAGCAATAAAAACACAAATTTGACGCAGCCCATTTAATTCAGTTGCTGAAAGCTGGAACTCGTTACGGAATAAAAATATTTTTAGACAGTAAATCGCTTTTGCCATCCACCTTGCATGGTGAACAGCTCCTGGCGATCGAAACATTAGGCTGTTTGGATGTGTCTTTTCTGGTTTTTGACCCAGGAAGAGCAAAGTGAGTTCCAAGAATTCTTTATAGTCTTCCCTGGGTTGTTTTTCTTCCAAGATATTATTTACTGCCCCGATAATGCGAACAGCAGACTCTTTCATGTACGTCTTGACAGTTGGATCGTTGATGCCATACTCATAGTTTTTAGCATCAATCTTAGCCCAAGCATTTTTAAATTTCTCAAACATTTTAACGTTTGGACTTCCATAACAGCTTATTTTTTCTTCGAAAACGCATCTTAAAACAATCTCGTATATATGATGACGGCATGGTAACCATAAAAGTTGTCTTTGTAAATTATTTTCAATTAACGTACAGGTACCATTGAAACGCCCAGTATTGACCGCTGTTGTATCAAACACTAAAGCTTTGATGTGATTTTGCAGACCATATTCATAAATAGCATCGCATACAGCGGATGCCTGTTCTTTTCCAGTACCGGAATCAAGTGCAGGTATTTCAAGAAGCTGTTCAACTTTACCGCTCGATATTATTATAGGCAACCTATCAACTTTATCATTTCCCGTCAGCGCCGGCAAAAGTTTACCATCCCAATGAAGGCAGATAGCGTCGAGCTCATTTAATTTTAATTTATTTTTTAATGCTGAAATTCTTTCTTCACGGATTTGTTCCCTTTCCTGGTGTACAGACGTTCGGTTTAAAATATAATCTTCAACATTATTACCCAGAGCTTCAACGACTGCGCTTATTAGATGAACCGCATGTCTGTCACTGATTTTACAGACATCGAGTGCGGCCGCCAGTTTTGGTGTTAGTATTTTATTTGTTCCCCTACATTTTTTGGCTGGAGGTTGACTACAACGTGGGTCACATTCCATATCTGGAAAACTGTTATCATTCTCTGAAGATTCAGATGACAGCAACTCTGCAGTTTCATCTAATAAAAACGACTTAATTTAAAGAAAATAAAAAATAAACAATAACATACAACGAACCAATTAATGCAATTTCACGATTATTCCGCTCCACTTGTTGTAATAAATTGTTGTTGCGTTCTTCAAGTCGGCACTCTCGGCGTACTTCTTCGTAATCGATACCATACATAAAGCCTGGGCGCCCCGTTTTTCGTTGACTTATCAAGAAATCAATATCTTCTTGATTCGACATTATTTTTAATGCACTTGCATGCGCCACGTCAAAAAACATATCCAATTTTTCTTTCCACGTGTTTACTTTGCTCTTATGGAAATTAGAAGTCTTCTTTGAATCTTTTTGAAAGCTTTGCCATTCTTTATACAATTTCTCTACATTTGTAATGCAGTGTTGTTTATCCTTGACCGGAATGCGGGCTTTTTCCCAGAACACGAATAGTTCTTTTACAACTAAATCTGAACTTTCCCGTAAATTTTTTTTACTACACGTAAATTGAAAAACAAAACTTTCAACACTTCTATATTGGAGGGTAGTTTACTTCCCGTTAATGAGTTGGTACAATAACCAATTAAATATATGCGTTCACGTAAATTTCTAGCAGACATTTTCGACTTTTCACATTCAAATATTCACTTCGAATGATTTTTTTGCAAATTTAATGCTATTAAAAAATGTTTGCGGCTGCTGCATATAACTGTAAAATAAGAATCTATTTTCCGAGAAACATTGGTGCTGATTTTTTGTCGGTAGCTTACGCAAGCATTGAGAATAATATTGTTGAGGTTGTAACGGGAATATTCTCGGTCACAATTGTCAATATTATAGATCGCTTCAGCATACAGGCAAAAAAAATTTGAAGCAAACTTTTAAAGACAATTCTTACACTTGAAAACAAAAGTAAACAAAAAAAGTCTGAAGTTCGGACTAGCGAGGTCTTACTGTATATAATTGTTGAAGCTACTCTTACGTAAATCATAAGGAATTTTCTATATGAATCTTTAATTAAATAAATCTGAACAAAATCCAAAATTTGAATCATATAAGTAATTTTATTTAAGTATAATAAATCGACATTGAGGCGTACTTTTTCTCCTATATTTAAGTTTTTTTCATTAAATATTAACATTAGACAAAAATGTTATTGACAGATGTTATTGTAGACATATTAATGAACATCTTTCGCCAGTAATGTTTAAAAAAAAAAAACACAGAGAAAGTTACAAGCAGTCAAAGTAAGAATTTGCGTGAAAAAACGTATTTTGTGTAACTTTGGGGGGCCGACGCGCCCCCTAATCCTCTTCCTACGACCTTGAAATTTTACTAGAATTTTTTTTAAATAAAACTACACACAAAAAAATACTGAGACCAAAGAAAATATCACTTTCGAAATTAACTGTCACCCTAATGTACATGCAAGCATACATACATTCTCTTCCTGAATTTGTGTTCCTATATCATATTCTGTATACCTTTGAAAAAAAAATTATAAAGTTTCTGGTTCTGATTTTTGAAAATGGAAGTGCACTATAGCTTCAATGGTATTATAAAACATATTCATACATAAGACTTTTCGAATTTATTCCAAAAAAACCATTAAAATGCATTAATTTTGCGAGCTTTCTACTTACTATATCTCGAAAATAAAGCATTTAACTACTATTGCATATGCCTACATACATATGTACATATGTATGTATATTCATTGAATTGTGGAAAAGTAATAATATCAAAAAAACAACTCAGAAAATATTTAAATATTCAAATTTTCTTTAAGGATTATTTGGATAATTTAAGAAGTCAAATGTCCACTAATATTTTATTCATATCAATATTATTTAAGTCTTAAATAATAATAGTATTGTATAAATAACATAAGTTAAAAGAATTTTCTAATCAGTTATCCATCCGCTTTAATAACAAAGAAGTAAGCATAAGCGAAAACAACGCATATGCTAAGCGTTGTTACGTACACATATAATAACAGCCATCGCTAGCTGCGCCTTACATATGTAAATATGTGGCTTTGGTGGTGTCTCCCTGCGCAACGTCCGCCACATTCGTCACATTCGTGCAAAATCCGGACAGGCCGTGGATGCATGAATGATCGATGACTAAAAATGAACGTAGCGAAGAGAAAAATTTGTACATCCCTTAAATCATAAGCAGAGAGTACCCATATTGGTCTCTTTTTTCTCTGTAAGTACACATATTTATGATCGCATGAGTGGCTGAGTTGAATGAGCACCGCATTCACATTCGTGTCATTCGGCTAACAGAAGAAATGAATGTGCTCATGCAGCCCTCTAGTGTACAATGCAACTGAACGAGCATGTGATTTGTGTTGCAAGTGGTACAATAAAACTAAACTAATAATCTTTCAACGGTTTTACATGATTCAAGTATTAATTTATGAAAATTGATTTTATTTAAGGAAGAGGTACTGGCGATCAAACTGTCAATATGCTGCGGGCGTTAGCATATGACCCTTCAGGTTCAATATATTTCAAAACAAATATAACTGACGTATATGAGGTATTGCCGCAAAGGTGCAAGACTGTCGTAAAAGATATCAAGCCTGGTTCTCTATATAGAGAGAAAATAGCAATCTCTAAAAAGAAATGGGACCATTTACAAGATCTGAAGAATTTGTTACCTGCATTCTCCTGTAAAGTAGCGAAAGTGCGAGTTTCGCCCTTTCCATACTATACTAACGATTGTCACTTATACTATATGTATAATGAATCAATTCTGTGGTCACAAGCCATAACAGCACAAGTGTGTTTTTCTGATTTTTCAGTAGAGCATTTTAAAGATTCAAAGTAAAATTTGAAAAAAGTTTTTGAAGGAATCCCGGAATTTTTTTTTTAAATATCTCAAGTGATATCATATCCATCTTATACTGCCAAAAAACTTAGGTAAATGCCCGTAGTTTTTAAAATACGCTTAAAAATGTAATTCAATCCTTTTTTCCCTAAAGTAATTTGACACGATTGAAAGACATAACTTAACTTGTGTTATTATTCTGAACTAAAGGTTCTACTCTCTGGCGACACAATTCAAGTTATGCCGATATTCCATAATATTAAACAAAATATGTTTAGCATAACATTAGTTGGGCTCTTTTGTCAAAGTTGGTTGTATATTAATCCGCAGTTTATTTCCATTGATTAACATATATGTATATTATACATTCTTAAATAAAAGTGTTATTGAACTCAAATTAGTGCATTTATTTAAACAAATTAGCCTCTTGTAATGAAATGTGAAAACTAAGAATAAAACATTGGAACTTCAGCAATTTTATAGTACATACAACAAGATTTTGAAATCAGTTGATATTAGAAAAATATGAAATAAAATTAAAAAATAGTAAGTAATGCAATATGATAATAAAGAACTAAACGAGAATGTCAACCATTTAAAACATAAAACAGTGATTTTTATGATGACAGGATATCCTATTGAGAGGTATCATTCTCAATGTTTTCAGTTGAGGTAGAGGTATCGCCAATGTCTGTATCAATATTCCGTATATTTCCTGAGTTTAAGTTGTTAAAGAAACTATGGAACATGGGATCGATTAAGTTTAAAATGCTCAACAAGTCTTCCTTTTTCTCTTTCGATATAAGAGGAGTTGCCGTGATTTTATCTTGGTCCCGAATGGTTAAGGAGCTGACACCACGCTTCATTACATTGAGTGTCTTAAAAGGCTGCGTATCCTCTAACGAAGTTTTGTAGGCAGGAAAGCTATTAATATGCTGCCTAATAGTTTCGACCTGTGATTCGTTTAGCTTGTTTATTGGAGTGGACTTACCTCTCTTATCGGCCAATGGTGATTTTGGATAATTAAGTTTCTTTTCAATCACATTCCTCAAAAAACTGTTTGTTTCTCCAAAGCACTTCAAAAAACAACCTTTTCAGACGTCAACTTTGTCGCTATCAATATTTACAGAATAATAGTTTGTTATTCGTCGAATTTTCGTTCTAGTTGATTTTTTTTCAGATAGCTTTTCGGCAATTTCGACGAGTCCACAAATGAAAAGTAGCCTTGATTTGTAGTCGCCCTTTCTCCAATATTCCTCAAAAATGTGCTTTTGTTTTTCAAATGGTACTTTCAGAGCGCATTTCCTTCGGCAACTTTCGAGAGGTAGGCACTTGCGACCAGCAACCACTTTTCCTTTTTTCGTGGTGTACGATCTTCCCGAATTTCTATTTAATTGTCTGTCTTTTTTTATATTTTTGGGAGGTTGAGTAAAGTTTTGGACATTTTCATCAGTATCGGCAGATGGACTCTCTAATATTGACTCCGAAATATAAACAGGTTGATTCTCCTTTTCTGATTCCGTGGTCGCACTTGAAACAATATAGTCGGGATCTCTGATAGAATCATCGCTGCTAAAGTCCATTTCGAATAGTTGCGGAGATGTATTAACGATCTGAGTTGAGAACAATTTTGTAAAATTGCGTGGAAAATTGGCAAATCCGCAATCTACACTACATGATGTCTCATTCGGTACAACGGGATCGTGAAACATATTTAAGAATAAGTTATCGCCTATGGCTGGAAAATGGCTCGTCTGAAAATTGGCTTTCTCGAAGGGCCATTGATGTAAATCACGCGTTTCTGAAACTTTAATGACAAAAAAATGTGGCACAATTTAATAAAACTTATTTCAAACACTTAGAATGTCGGATAAATTTTAACATACCTTGGTCTTCCATTGTGTTTTGAATTTTCACTATGTAAATATGTACTGCAAAAAAGCACAATTCAGCAATTTCTTTAAGCTAGCACTTGGAATAAAAAAGCAAGTCAAGTTAAATTGTTGGTTGCAAATAATTCGTTTTGGAAAAATACCATATCTTTTGTTATGTTAACTAATGATAAGAAACACAGCACGAAACAAAAGCACAACTTAAGTTATGGTAGGCATTAGAAAAAAAATACTTTGGATAAAACAACACAAGTATACTTATGTAAGTTTCCGAACAACAAACTTACTTCGGAATAAAAGCACAAGTTAGATATGCTATTTTTCCGCACGCAAAAAATGAACAACCAGCCGCTCCGCTTGTTGAATGTGAACTGAGAACAAAAGCACAAGTGAGGCGGAAATCAGCTGATATCAGAGCACTGGGATGTGTTGTTATTCCCTGTGCAATTTGCAATCACTTTGATTTGATCAGTTTTTCTTTCGTTAATATCTCGCTAACTATTGGAGTGATCTTTATAAGATTTTGACACAATGTGAAATCAAGTATGGAGATTCCAACCATGATAATAACTCATTTTGGCCAAAAGTGGAGTTGTGTTGTTATGGCTTGGGACCACAGAATTATTGTTTTATTCAAATAACTTTAATTTGTCAGGATGTTTTTAAAGTTAGACGTTACAGTTTAAGAATATTCTACAGACTGATTTTATATTTCATTCTTCCTTCTTCTTCGGTGTTGGCCGGAGTTGCCAGATCGGTTGACAGCTCGGCCTTTCCTGATATAGGCATCGCCCCGATGCCTGTTGCTTCATTATCAGAGTCGTCATTGGAATAATCGGCATCGTCGGTATGATCAAGTTCTGGTGGCATATCACACCATGGCTTCATCTTATCTGATGCATACACGGATTCAAACTTCTTTTGGCTAAGTTGCATGCCGTCTATATCGGTAAGAAGGTAACGATCCTTCCCCAATACTTTGGCCACCATATATGGCCCTCGGAATTTCGGTTCAAGCTTACGAGATTCTCCGGTTGCAGATGGTTCGTTGAGAATCACTACCAAGTCGTTGATGTTGTAGACAGTGGGCGCCTTATGCTTTTTATCAAAGCGCTCTTTCCACTTATCTCGATGTTCATTTATTGATGACCATGCTGTATCTCGTTTCTCTTGGATCGTTCGATTTTCGTCAATGTCGACTATGGCTGCGATCAAATGATTATGTGTAATGTTGTTCAGCTTAAAGTCGAAAATAAGCTCGTTCGGGGAAAACCCAGTAGTGGAATTCTTTTGGGAGTTGATCGACCACTGTAGCTTACGCAGATGTTCGTCCCATTCTTTCGGATTTGATGATGTCGTACGTAGATAGTTTAATATTGTTTGGTTCGCTCGCTCCACTTGTCCATTGGCTCGTGGAGTTCGGACAGCAGTCTTAATGTGAACAAAATTATTGTCACAACAATATTTAGCAAACTGCTTAGACGTAAACGCTGTGCCACGGTCCGTGACAACTTTTGCAGGTAGACCAAAATAAGTCGAAACCTCGTTTAACGCTTGAACTACAGGTAATGTTTTGGTGCTACGAACCGGCTTTACCACAAGATATTTGGTAAAAGCATCGCTGATTGCGAGTACATATGTATTTCCTCGCTTACTCTTAATAAAAGGACCCAGATGGTCGATATGTAAGAGCCGGAACGGTATCGGTTCAGTTGGTTCAGTGTATAGTACACCTTCGGATTTGCCGCCTTTCGTCTTGTTATAGCAGCAATTTACACATGCCGCCACGTAGTCCTTCACGTATTTTCGCATCTTCGGAAACCAAAAATACTGAAGTATTCGTTCGATCGTCTTGTCGATACCAAAATGACCAAAGTCATCATGACAATATCGAGCTACACGCCATCGTACAGCTTTTGGTACAACGTATAGTAATTTTTCGCCCATTCGTCGATATACTCGATTACGCTGAATACAATATTGTTTTTGTAGTTGTTTTGCTTGTGCTGAATCTTTTTCGCCTTTCAACACTTCAACGATGTCTCGTATGCTGGAATCTCGTAACTGCATCGTTAGCAGCCAATCGTCATCAACTTCTTCAACACGCAGTATCTTTTCGGGATTAGCAGGAGCGCGACTTAACGCATCAACATGCGCCATTCGTGCGCCTGGTCGATGTCTTATTTCGCAGTCGAACTCCATTAAACGAACTAACCATCTCGATATACGTGGAATTGGTGCTGTTTTCGCTTTTAACGTTGAAATCGCAGAACAATCGGTAAGAATTTTAAACGACTTACCCAACAAGTATATACGGAAACGCTGTAACGCTTCGACGACCGCAAGAACCTCGAGCTCATAGCTGTGGTATTTCGTTTCTGCAGGTGTACAGTGACGACTAAAATACATCACCGCTCGCCATTCATCGCCTTCGTGTGCTGCTTGAAGTAGCACTGCCGCAAGACCAATACTACTTGCATCGGTGTGCAACTGATGTAACGCATTGTAATTGTACAATACCAGAATTGGTGCTTTACAAAGTTTATCAATTAATGTGGAGAATGCATTTTGCTGGCATTCACCCCACTCGAATTTTTCAGCCGCAGCTTTCGTGGTTAATCGCGTTAACGGACGCGCGATTAACGAATAGTTTTCTACAAATTTTCTAAAAAATCCGGTTAAACCGAGAAAACGTCTCACTTCGGTTTGTGTCGTTGGTACCTTAAAATGTTTAATTGCTTGTACCTTTTGATCTCCAGGTTTAATACCGTCACGCGATATTTTATGCCCGAGAAAATCTATTTCGTCACTTAGAAAATTGCATTTATCTAGTCTTAATGTCAATCCGTTTGCTTTCACAACAGTTAAGAAATCGTTTAATTTATTCAAGCCCTCCTCAACTGAGTTGCTTGGGATGATCACATCATCCAAGTACGCTATAATATTCGTAGTTTTACATTGTTTTATAAGTAAATTCATCGTTTCTTGAAACACGGCCGGAGCATTCACGAGCCCAAACGGCATACGATTATATTCGTAGTGACCGTCCGTGGTCACAAACGCGGTTAGTTTCTTTGAGCTTTCATTCACCTCGATTTGGTGGTAGCCCATATTAAAATCTATCGTCGAAAAATAATGATTACCCGAGAGCTGTGCGAAAAGCTCATCAATTACGGGCATCGGAAACGGTTGTTTTACGGTGATTTTATTAAGCTGACGGTAGTCAACGCACATACGAAATTCTTTATTCTTTTTCTGCACGAGTACGATTGGAGACGCGTATGGCGAATTCGATGGTCTTATTATTTCTTGTTTTAATAAATTTTCGATAATGTCTTTCACGATTGAACGTTGCGAGAACGGAAGTCTATACGGCTTCATATTGACCGGTATTTCAGAGGATAACAAAATCTTCATTTTCACTAAATTTGTTTTACCAACTATTTTCGCTTCACTTGGAAAACATCGTTCATATTTTTGTAAAATTTTATTTAAGTCATTAAATTCACCGTCTGTAATTTTTAATATTTGATTTTGCGATTTTTCTATAACCCACATTTTCTTTCCGTGGAATATGAATTGTTTATCTTTCGCACTAATCACGTCAATACCGAGTAGCATTGGATAATCTATCATATTATTATCAACCACTAAAATCTCGGATTCACAATTGCTGCCATCAATATTTAGCACTGCATTTATTTTGGATGTGCAAATATAACGAGCACCACCGAAACCTTCTAGTGCAACACAACATTTTTCGCTTTGTCCTAACTCACTGGCTAGAGACTTTCTTATTAACGTACGTTTGCTACCCGTATCGATAAAAGCATTTGTCTTCATACCATTCACTTCAATTTCTTTAATGGTTAATTCATTTGCGTTATTTTCAATATAATTACAATTCTTTTTTGCTATTGTCGTTTTACATTTATCTGTGGAATGACCCACCTTTGTACATTTCGCGCACCGTTCACGTTTTTGCGGCTCAGAACAATCTCGAGACAAATGTCCTGGCTTCTGACAATTATAACAAATTATCACTTTATTTTGCTTTTCTTTATTCACGATTGTTGGAACTGATTCCTCATTTTGATTTCGTTTTGAGAAATTTACGATTCTTACGTTTGTATATTTGCAATAATTCATTAATGCTCGCAACAGTTCACTACACGTTTGATAATTGTTAACCGATACGCTTTTCTTTAAATCATTGTCGTTAATTCCGTTTATTATATATTTGATGATCGAATTATCATCTAAGTTACCGCGACGACCAGTTGAAAGAATTCGATAGTAAAAGGATTCAACACTTTCACTATTATTTCTACGCATGTTCATAAGTTCCATATGTATGTCAGCAACATTTACTGAGCATGGAAACTCATTAAAAAATTCGTCAACAAAATGTTGCCAATCAATAAAAATTTCCGCACTTGCATCTATCCACATTTTTGCTACACCTTCAAGTTTAGTTTGCACCGCGAATAAGAGAATTTTATCATGCCAATTATACACACTTCGCAATTGGTTGATACGCTTTATAAATTGTTCGGATGTGATTGTCTTTTTACACGGATCGTATGATGGTAAGATTGCAATTATGTCTCGTACATCACCGAAAATTGAGGGTGACATTACATTATTTCGTTTTGTTTCGTTATTCGCACTTCTTTGTAATTCGTCTGGCATCACTTGTTGCATTACTGTCGGTGTTTCGCTATTTCGATTTTCTATGTCGTTCGTAGTATGTCTTTCCCAATTAGAATATTGGCCGTTAACATTTGAAGCAATTTCGTTTTGTCTATACTGAAATAGACTGCTCGCATATGCAGCATTCGTGTTGCCGAAAAAACGATGTTCACGATCGCTGACTGAATCGTTGCGCGCGCGTCGCTGCATCATATCGTCAAGCGGAGTGTTCGTATTTACCTCGCTCGCAGCAGAGGACGTTGCCTGCGTAGTTGTCGTTTGCGCATGTCTGTAAATGCGCTGCCTATTTGCGTTGGCCGTTGATGTTTGAATCACCGTCTGCCCTTGAACGCTAGGTACAGAATTTTCGTTGTTTGTTGTTACACACACATTGGTCGTTGATGGTGAAATACATGTCTGCGCACCCCAATGAACGCGTCGGCCGTATACGTTTGCCGATGAGGTTTGCATATTCACTTGCCCTAAAACGTTGGGCACTGTGTACTCCGAAGCTGAGCTACCATAAATCGTCGGCAGCCAAACGTTAGCTTGAGTACTCCAGTTCGTTGCTACAGAATTTGCCGTAGTTGGCACGTATGTAGTATGTGTAGGTAAAACCATTGTCGTCATAACCGGCGACGAACAACTCAATGGTATATTTCGATTTTCGCATTGCGATTCCGCAAAGGAAATTTCTTTTTCCGCACTGATATTAATCGCGCTTGCAAAACGCTCTTCGCTAAAATGTTCGCACAATTTTTCCACGAGTTGTGCTTTGTTCCCGACGGCAGACAAACCCAAATTTCGCAATTTTTCACGCAATTGCTCAACTTTTAGTTCACTGAATTTCGGCATTTTCGTATGCATTCAATTTTACGTTTTCGCTGTTTTTCTACACGTTAGAACACGTTAACTTTTCGTATACGCGCAAGCAACTTTAGCAATTAATATCGTTCGTATTATCGTTTTACGTTGGGAGTGGCACACGGGCACAGCTCACTTCTGAAAATATGTCACTTATACTATATGTATAATGAATCAATTATTGTTTTATTCAAATAACTTTAATTTGTCAGGATGTTTTTAAAGTTAGACGTTACAGTTTAAGAATATTCTACAGACTGATTTTATATTTCATTCTTCCTTCTTCTTCGGTGTTGGCCGGAGTTGCCAGATCGGTTGACACGATGTATAAATATTCAAATTTACGTATTTTGCCGCATTAGGTGAACCGATAACTGTAACCAATATTAGTTTGTAAATTTAAAATATGCATATATGTATGTCCATAAATTCCACAAAGAAAATAAATTATTTTTTTATTTTATTTTTAAATGAGCTAAAGGCCAATTTTTGTTGGAAAAATTAGAGAAAAAACAACAACAAAAAAGCGGTAGAAGTTATAGTACTATTTCGTAAATCACCACATTTCCTCTTCAGACTTCTATTTGTTTGTTTGGCAGGCTCAACCTTATTGTTAATTTTTGTTGTTTTCGAACTGTTTAATTTCATTATTTTATTTTTAAATGAGCTAAAGGCCAATAATAGAAAAAGTTCTTTCTAATAGCGGTCACCCCTCGACAGGCAATGGCAACCCTCCGAGGGTATTTCTGCCATGAAAAAGCTTCTCATTAAATACATCTGCCGTTCGGAGTCGGCACAAAACAGTAGGTTCCTCCATTTGTGGTATAATATAAAAGACGCACACCACAAATGGTAGGAGAACCTCGGCCAAACACTGAGCTATATAGTGTACGCGTCAAAATTATATATAAAGGCCAATTTTTGTTGGAAAAATTAGAGAAAAAACAACAACACCAAAGCGGTAGAAGTTATAGTACTATTTCGGAAATCACCTGTTTGTTTTTTGAAACTGGAGTAATTGGAGTCGTTTCTTTTCTTTTGCACTAGCTGGTAAAAAAGCTGGTCAGCTCAGATCATTGGTGACCCCAACGTGATTTAGTCATGTTTCAAATCGTCGCGTATTCTTAATTTGGAATACATTATTCCAAATTATTATCAATCATTATTTGGAATCAAAATCAACAGCAAGTCAACAAGTTTCCCGATGCTGAAGGCACTACTGGTGATGGCGCAGCTAAGGTGGAATCCCTTTTTAAAAATAGGACAATTTCCCTGAAGAAGCAGCTGGATGACGTCCACCAGAACTTGTCCCAAGACTCTTATAGAAACTTAGATGATGTGGACGTTTCTATGCATCTGGAGTTGGTTGAGCGCCTTCGAAAAAGTTTTGACGACGCTCAATCCTGCTTTGAAGCTGAGTATCATAGCGAATTGGCCAGTGAAGTCAGTTTGTCGTTAACTAGGTTACATATGGTTGTTAAAGGCAAACTCAAACGTGAACTTAATCAGCGCATAGTCGACTCATCACATCTCGTTAATTCGCAATCGATGATGAATCTCCATCGTTTATCATTTCGCAACGCAGCCGGCTACCTGAATTACAAATTCCACATTTCAATGGTGCATATATGTATTTATCACCACGGACCTCCAATCATGGCCTAAGTGGGTCGCTGAAGCAACAGTGACAGCCACATATACCTACATATATACAGAATGACCAGACATTATGGCAATGTTTAACTCGGTTATTAACAACTGCGCTGAGTTAAGTAAAATTGAAAAGTTTCAACATTTGCGAGCAAACTTAGGAGGAGCTGCCTTGGATACAATTCGTCCCTAGAAGCCAATCGACGCCAACTACGATAAAGGGCCGTACATATAAGACTTTCGCTTTGCTTTGCTTCAGAGTTTCGCTTTGACAGATAAGTTAAGGTACAGATATTATATGGGTGCTGCTAAATACAAGGCAAGAAAAGTAAAGCAAAGCAAAACAAAGCAAAATCATGGCGAACTATCAACTTTTGTACACTTTGACAACCAACTGTTTGTATTTCCATTTTATTTCAGCGTGCATATACACACGATTTAGAAAATTTACTAGTATTTCATAGTTTTTGCGTGTATAATTACTTTTAAAAAGATAAAAGAAGAGAAATATGAATAAATTGCAAATGAAATACCTCCTTGGTAAACACCCTCGAAATATGCTCGGCATTATATATTGTTTACTATACAATCGCGACTTTCAAACATACATAAGTAGCATAACTACCACTTAATTATATCAGTAAAACTACACTTCTTATTCTTTTATTAAACAAAATACTCGAAATAGACACAAATAAAAATTCAAAACAAACAAACAACGCAGAATCTGTCAAAGCGTTCTATGTAGCAAACCTTCTACACCTCATGCGTTGTTGTTAAATTTCGAATTGTCAAGTGAAGGGAGGAAAGTTCTATGTGTACGGCCCTTAAGGCATTAGCCTTTTTGAAGAAACGTTTTGGAATCCAGCTACTCAAATTTCAAGCGCGCTCTAAAACGTTGAGAGTGACTGCACTTCTTTCCGCTCTTTCAGCGACAAGCTAAACGAACATTTGCGCTCGTTACAAACAAACGTGGAGGCCACAGTACCAGCAGAAAACAGCATAGTAACAGCAGCTCTCGAAAGACACCTCTTCAAACGTATATTCGCTCTGTGATTCGAATTTTAATTTGTTATTAGGGAATAATAGATATTTAAAGCTTTTAGAATTAAAAGCAAATTTTTTTCTAAAATATGTAGAGTAAAATAACTAAATATAAAATAGATGATTATTTTTTATTATAAATTTAGAAAATAAATCTTAATACCTTATCGGTAATAGGATTTTAAATCAAAAAAATTTATTTTATATAAAAAAGCATCATAATACTTGTCATTCGAATTTTGATTTGATTAGGGAATAATAGAAATTTAAAGCTTTTAGAATTAAAAACAAATTTTTTTCTAAAATATGTAGCTTGCCACATAGACAATAATGAAATTATTGCTCCTTAGCAAGACTATTAAGAAATTTGCTTGCCACTCTCCATTTTGGAAAAATATAAATTGCCAAAATGAAATTGTATTCAATATTCCCCTCCACCTATAATTGCAAAACAGCATTCTCAACTATGAAAAAAAAAAAAAAAATAGAAACACAATATCAAACGAACATTTAGACGTCCTGCTGCGAATCAAATGCTTCGACCAGGAAATTAAGCTGGAAAATATAATTGAGTAATTTAGGTTTAGAAATTTTATTATATGATATAATACCCTATATTTTATAAATAAATTGAAAAAATTGAAATTTTTATTGTTTTTCTGCTTACTTCGTGCGCTAACATGGTTTTCAACATGAGCGCAAAGTAAAGAAATGTAAGTTTGCCTATCGCTGATCTAAAGGTTAAGGGTGTGTGAGCGATCTTTTATTTCCTTGTTCACCTTCCCATTTCATTCGCCGCAGTCAACTCCAGCTCACCTATTGCCATGTTGGGTATATACATATCTACTTCTGTATGTACATATGTATGTATGTACATATGTATGTATGTACATGTGTATCACGCAAGTTAACACCAGAAATGTTGCCAATAAACCAATAACAGCCGACGTCAACTATTTCCAGTTAACACCAGAAATATTGCCAATAAACAAATAACAGCCGACGTCAAGAATTTTCAGTTAACACCAGAAATATTGCCAACAAACCAATAACAGCCGATGTCAACTATTTCACAATAGGAAATATTCCAGACGTCGACAAAACAGAAACCAAACAATTGGGAACAACATCGCCACGCGCCGCATAAGCGGACGTTAACAAAGGTGCTAACGCAAGTAGATTTAGGTAATATTAAGAACATGTTAATCGTAAGTTAGTCAGTGAAGAATTTGATTTCAACCAATAAAGGTCTTTTTGACCATAAAACTTGAATTTTTTTCGACTTTGTTTTTAATAAGTCATTAATTGGCGCCCGAGTCTAAAATATAATATATAAAATAAAAAGGCACCATAAGAAGTGGTAAAGAGAAAGCAGCTGCATTTAAATTCCTTACTCACGCTTGAGGAAGTAAGGCGACATCTAAGGAGCAAGACGGTGATCCGGTAGTATCCAGAAAGGAAAAAAGGACCAAATCATCATTGCCAGCCGCCATGAAGCTGATGTTAATGTAAGAAATAGGTTAAGATTGTGAAAATTTTAGAAACCAAAATATATTAAAATAATTCAAAAATTTAAAAGATTTAATATACAGTGGCTCACAGCTTATTTCGTGCAGCTGCGAAATAAATCTTTTTTACGTTGTAGGATTACAGCTAATGATGGTTTAAAAAATATTTAAATGTAATATTTTACCTTCATGTTTATCGAATTTAATGCGTAAAAAAGAAAGCCTAAAAAAGGTAATGTCCTCTTAGAAATACGCCAAAAATCTTTTTCTGAGAAAAAAAAATCTCACAGCTTATTTCGTGCAGTTTTTTTAAAACGTATTTCTGTGTGACAATGTCATCTTAATTAACTGTAACTCTTTTGTGATATTGTTAAACTTAATTTTTATTCAATCCCGCATCAAAAAATAGTAATACTTCGTTCTTATAACATGGGCCCACGGACTACTTTAGAGAAACGCGAACTAGTGTTAAACCATTTTAAAAAAGGAGAGAGCCAGCGAAAAATTGCGGAGATGGTCGGACTAAGTTCCAGCACAGTACAATACATTATTCAGCGATTTGTACGCGAAAATCGAGTAGCGGATAAGGGCAGAAATGCGCCAAATAAAATTTTCACTGATGATGAGTCCAAATTCAATTTATTTGGCTCGGATGGCATGAACTACGTATGGCGTAAGGCCAACACAGAGCTGGAAAATAAGAATTTAAAGGCTACTGTAAAGCACGGTGGAGGAAGTGTGATGGTTTGGGCTTGTATGGCAGCCTCTGGAGTTGGCAAGATAACTTTTATTGATGGGACTATGGACAAAAATGTCTACTTAAACTTATTGAAGGACAATTTGTTACAAAGCGCCGATGCCTTAGGTATACGCGATCGTTTCCGCTACTACCAAGACAATGACCCGAAATACAAATCGGGGATTGTGCAGTTATGGCTGATATGGCTGACATGCATCCGCCTCCACAATCTCCCGACTTGAACGTTATTGAAAATTTGTGGTCAATTTTGGACTTGGCTATACGCAAAAGGCAGATAAGTAACCTGAAGGATTTAAAAACTGCGCTGGTTGAAGAATGGGATAAGATCCCACGTGAAATGACTAAAAAACTTGTGGCCTCGATGGAAAATCGTCTTAAAGATGTAATTAAACAGAAGGGAGGCCACACCAAATATTAAAACATTTAAAAAATATTTTTATTTTAAGCTGAATGCAGTGCACGAAATAAGCTGTGATCTAAACTTTTCGTTGAATTTAAGATTTTGTGTTATTAAAACCGCGATTGTATAAACATTTGAAGATAAAGTTTTTGGTTAAATAAAGAAATGCATTTGTAAAACTTGTGCGTTTAAATCTTTTTGATATCATCTCTAGTTAACTAACTGTTAGGTTTCAAAGTTTTATTTAGGAACTGCACGAAATAAGCTGTGATCCACTGTATGTATGGATATGTATGTATTTGCATTTAATATCCTTCAAAGAAAAAAATTTGTTTTAAGATTGTAAAATTTTTTAAAAAGAATCAAGTGAATTGTTATACAAAAAGGAAAGATACCTGTTAGCCGTCAGTGGGAGTGAAATTAATCGCTTGCGAATTTAATCGGCAAATATGGCCGGTTTATTTCTATATATTGTAAAGAAATTTATAAGTAACAATTCAAACACTTAGACAACTATACTCACCGCAGTGTGTCCTTCTCCATTGCCTGTTGACAGCTAACAAACTAAAATTTGCGCGCAGTAAAAATCACCAGTCATACAATGTATGTTACAAAACGGGATTTCACGAAGACCCAAACGAAAATGCGTATAAAGGCAAAAGGCATGACTCAATAATGTAAGGTTGTGTTGATCAGGCAACAATAAAATGTCCCGTTTGACGACTATTCTACGTTATGTCAGAAACGGCTGATTTGCTTTGTTTATGTATTTATTTTCATGATACAAAGAGCTAATGAAATCGATGGAAACAATTAAAAAAGGTAAAAATAATAAAAATTTACATACATATTGCTAATTAAACGCATTATTTGTATTTGTAGTGAACTTCAATAATATGTGGTAACACTTACATATGTAGGTATGTATAACAGTGAAGGAGTAATTTGGAAAGCAAGCAGAAATTGTTGTGCGTAAATTTATTAAACAAATATAAAAGGTATTAGTGTTAACATATCTGAAATAAAATACCTTATTAATTTCAAACTTTACAGGAAAACCAAGAAGCCAAACCTTTAAAGTGTTTAATCGGCATTAACCGGCAACAAATACATGTACATACATATGTGGTGCCAAAAATGTAATGCGCTCCTATCATACAATCCAGAAAGTTCTACATTCATCAGCGAGCGTGCAAGTTGCTTAAAGAAGAAAAGTGTAGTGAATTTTGTATATGTACCTCTTTCGTTACTTAGTTTTTTATTCGTTTTTGGTAATTTTTGTCTCTGAAAATATTTCTGGCTCTTAAAAGAGCCGTTTAATATTAGTGTATTTTACCTTTGATGTGTTGTGCAATAACATCACAGATCGTAATGTATTTTCTAATGTTACGGCAATAAATGAAGTGAAAATATATCGGAAAAATTCTATATACATACATACATACATGTATGTTTATTGCTGAGGCAAATTTTTGTCTATTTGGATTTATTGGTGGCCCTTAAAAGGGCCGTTTTAAAATAGATTGCTAGCGATATGTATTCATAACCTACAGTTTAATGTGTAGGAACCTTCGGTGACCCATGACGCGTTCTTTTGCTTTTTTTACTACCAAGCGTCGATCGGACGGTAGAAAGTGGTCCTCGCAAACAATGTTGGTCACCCAATTTGCAATGCCGATGGATTCCCTTCATGAAGCTCTGCGCCGCACATCAAGCGGAACACGAAAAAATGATCCGCCCATCCTTTTCGGCTTTCCGCAAATATCGCACATAATTTAATTTTAAGTTTTTATCAAAATTTTTCACAAAAAGTAACGCGTAGTCACAAAACACAATCCTATCGCAAATGAAAATTGTAAACAATAAAACGTAAACAAAGGCAACACACGTGATAGTTTGACATAACGTCATTGCCAAATGGAATAAGAAGAAGCACGTCTTTTGTCGATGTCACCTGTAATAGATACATCTTGGGCAAAAGGTAAGGACAAACGGCGGTGAGTTCACAAAAATTAATAGAAACACGAAAACTAAAACAGAGCTGCAGATGTGCGTCATATTCGAGATGTGCAGACATCGTCGATATCGCACACATTAGACATAGATAGAGCTGTGACAGAAATAGCGTGATATGGCAAAGGTTGCGTGCTATGGAAAGACGGGCGTGCTATGACATCCCCACCTCCGTGAATCTGTCCGATTCACCCACTTCGACATCCAACATCGCCAGCTTTGAAACAGCCCGCCGCTCGATACCGGTAGAGGTTCGTATACCGGCTCGTCGGATTACGCCGTCTCGGCCACGGTACAGCTTGTCAACCTTTCCACGAACCCATTCCTTTAGCGACATATTTGGATCACAAATAAAAACAAGATCCCCCTCTTTCAACGGCACCGTTCTTTCACACCACTTAACCCGTCGCGTTAATGTCGGTAAATATTCCGACACCCACCGCCTCCAGAAATGGCCCCTTAATTGGCGACGCGCCACTGTCGACGTAATGCGCACGTACGTTGCAGATCATCATCCGCTCTTCGAGTTTGAACTGTGTTAGCACATCCCAGCAAGAAATCATTAGGAGTCAGTGGCTGCTCCTGGTCAACGGATATCGGGAAGTGTATGAGAGGCCGCGAATTAACTAAGTTTTCAGCTTCGATAAGAAAGCAGTAAAGCGTGTGTTCGCGTGGCGCTACTTCCTTTAGGGTGTGTCGGAGAACTCGCTTGACTGACTGTACGAGCCTCTCCCAGGCTCCCCCTTCACGGGGTGTTAAACACCCAGTCGATACCTCTGTGTCGAGGCCGGTGTAGCTGAATGGCCTCACAAAGGCAGTGAGCCTGTCGATTGGCAGAGACCCAATAAACGGCGCGTCTGGAGCGGCTTTATTCAGACGACAAGCTTGGCAATTGGCGATCACCCTCCGTAATGTGGTCCGTAGGCAAGGCACCCAGTAAGTTCGACGGATCTCACATATCGTGGCTTCTACATTTTGGTGGTGCATTAGTTTATGACAGTTGGCTATGACAAGCAAGACGACATAATAACAATTTCGCGGCTTCTACGTCGACTGCAGTCAGCCCATAGCAGCTTTTGCCGAATTCACGTTGACGACAAAGATTAACGAAGCGGAGAACCCAGGCTACCGACCTCGCCAATCTCTTAAATGCAGAAAACCGGTTATAATCTATAAAGTTACTACTCACGATGACCATGGCATATTTGGGTCGCAGCTCCTCATCGCATTCTTCATGTTGGATGACAGGCATCACATCTGTAGACCAGACACACTCTTCTTAACATAAAAATTTCGGCCCATTCGCCCAGCGAGCTGTTGGGGCAAAGACAACTTGGCTATTAAAACGAGTGGCTTCGTCGGCGACGTTCTCCGTGGTGGGTATCCACCTTCATTTGGAAACGCTTGTGTCTGCCAGAATTTCTGCCACCTGATGCTGAACAAAGGGCTTATAACGCCGGTGCTCGCTGCGAATCCACTTCATCACAGTAGTCGAATCACTCCAAAGATAGCAGCCATTCACGATGACAGAATGTTCTTCGAGAACAGTTTGCATTAAACGAACCCCCAGGACGGCTGCTTGCAGTTCTAACCGCGGCACCGTGAGCGGTTTCAGTGGGGCACATTTAGTCTTTGCACAAACGAAACTGACACTCACTCGGTTCAGACTGTTGACTCCTCTCCAGTAGGCTACGGCAGCAAAAGCATCTTCGCTGGCGTCAACGAAAAAGTGGAGCTGCAAGTCTTTGGACTTGCCAAAGCCGTAGTAGAATCTTGGGAGAGAGTATTCGGGAACACCGGATAATTGTTTTCGCCATATTTCCCACACCGTAGTAATATCGTTTTGCAATGGTTCATCCCTCTACACTTCTCTCATAATCAACTTAGCGCCAATAGTAAAGTGGCCAAGAAAACCTAGCGGGTCGAAAACGGACATAACCACGCTAAGTAATTGATGCTTGGTTGGGCGCTTGTCACCTGTCATCACCTCTGGGTCGACTTTGTTGAAATGCAAATTAAATTTAAATTTATCCGTTGACGGCTGCCAATAAAGACCGAGGATCTTTTCGGTAGGTAGGCCTTCTTTGTTAGCAATCAGCCTCATATCGTCAGCGCCACCCAAAACTGCAACCACTTTAGGAGAATTCGAAGCGAAGTTGTATGTATGGCTCGAACTTCTTTCGCGATGGAAATAGCCTCCTCAGGCGAATCGAATGAGTCCACGAAGTCATCGACGTAGTGGAAGTCTAAGAGTGTGCGAGTGCGTTGTTGATTTTGACATGGTGATCTGCACATGGCGAGCAACTAGCGCCAAATTTCATAACGCACATCTCGTACACGTCAGGATGACTGTTTATATCGCCATTGCGCCAAAGGAATTGCTGCGCCCATCTATCTTCTGGTTGCATAAGCACCTGGTGAAACATTTCCTTAATCACACCAGTAATCCCAACGGCTCCTTCACGGAAATAGAATAGAATTGATGGCAGTCGGTACTCTTGCGGACTCTTCAGCAGCACTGAGTTAAGGGAAACGCTGTTGACCTCAGCTGCGGCGTCGAACACCATCCTCACCTTGGAAGGTTTATTGGGATTCACCACGGCGAAATGCGGTAAATATCAAGTGCGCGGTGTGATCATTGCGGCTTCCGTTGGATGATTATTGCGTGCATATCGCAATGCAATATATGCGTCCATTGTTGCTTTGTAAGCCGCTGCAAAGTGTGCGTCTCGGTTCATGCACTTTTTAACGCCTGCTAATCTGTTCAACGCCATGGAGTAACTATTAGGCAGCTGAATTTCGTCATGCCTCCAAAGGAGTCCTGTTTGGAACCTGTTACCAACCCGACGTGTAACCGAATTCAGAATAGATCTGGCACGAATGTCCGCTGCGCTTTCGATTGCTGGTGAAGGGCGAACCCGAAAATTTTCCGTGGCGAAATAATCAACAGAGTAGTTGATGGCAAGCCCAGATGGCAATGGGCTATGAGGAGTTTTGGCGTCACCCCAGTGTACAGCTGAACTGGCAGCAGACGCATGTGCTTGTCATCACAATGTAAGTCTGCTCGGCGTAGGCACTGCGATGGTAGTTGTAGATGTGCACCGCATAAACGTTTCGGAGCTTGTGCTTCTTCTTTTTTCCGGCTCCACTTATGAACAACTCTACCAGAGTTGAAGGCTCTTGTGCTGAACGTCCACCGAACCATTGTATGTTAAGGCGTTGCTGCTGTCCGTGCAGTCCCAGCTCTTGTGCAAGTGCGTTATCCAGCACCGTGCCTGAGAAACCTTCGTCCAGCAATACATACGTCTCGATGCTCTTGTTCTTTCCGTAGAAGGTTACCGGAAATATACGAAAGAGTAGCTTACTTTCGTGAGCGTTGACTGAGCAGCTTAAGAATGCAGCTGGGTGAAGCTGCTGCTTGCTTGTTGTTCACTGTGCTGGATACCTCATGCAGCAATTTATTGTGCATACGAGAGCACCCATTAATAGCGCACAACCTCTTCCGCGATTGTATAAAATTTGAAGATAAAGTTTTTGGTTAAATAAAGAAATGCATTTGTAAAACTTGTGCGTTTAAATCTTTTTGATATCATCTCTAGTTAACTAACTGTTAGGTTTCAAAGTTTTATTTAGGAACTGCACGAAATAAGCTGTGATCCACTGTATGTATGGATATGTATGTATTTGCATTTAATATCCTTCAAAGAAAAAAATTTGTTTTAAGATTGTAAAATTTTTTAAAAAGAATCAAGTGAATTGTTATACAAAAAGGAAAGATACCTGTTAGCCGTCAGTGGGAGTGAAATTAATCGCTTGCGAATTTAATCGGCAAATATGGCCGGTTTATTTCTATATATTGTAAAGAAATTTATAAGTAACAATTCAAACACTTAGACAACTATACTCACCGCAGTGTGTCCTTCTCCATTGCCTGTTGACAGCTAACAAACTAAAATTTGCGCGCAGTAAAAATCACCAGTCATACAATGTATGTTACAAAACGGGATTTCACGAAGACCCAAACGAAAATGCGTATAAAGGCAAAAGGCATGACTCAATAATGTAAGGTTGTGTTGATCAGGCAACAATAAAATGTCCCGTTTGACGACTATTCTACGTTATGTCAGAAACGGCTGATTTGCTTTGTTTATGTATTTATTTTCATGATACAAAGAGCTAATGAAATCGATGGAAACAATTAAAAAAGGTAAAAATAATAAAAATTTACATACATATTGCTAATTAAACGCATTATTTGTATTTGTAGTGAACTTCAATAATATGTGGTAACACTTACATATGTAGGTATGTATAACAGTGAAGGAGTAATTTGGAAAGCAAGCAGAAATTGTTGTGCGTAAATTTATTAAACAAATATAAAAGGTATTAGTGTTAACATATCTGAAATAAAATACCTTATTAATTTCAAACTTTACAGGAAAACCAAGAAGCCAAACCTTTAAAGTGTTTAATCGGCATTAACCGGCAACAAATACATGTACATACATATGTGGTGCCAAAAATGTAATGCGCTCCTATCATACAATCCAGAAAGTTCTACATTCATCAGCGAGCGTGCAAGTTGCTTAAAGAAGAAAAGTGTAGTGAATTTTGTATATGTACCTCTTTCGTTACTTAGTTTTTTATTCGTTTTTGGTAATTTTTGTCTCTGAAAATATTTCTGGCTCTTAAAAGAGCCGTTTAATATTAGTGTATTTTACCTTTGATGTGTTGTGCAATAACATCACAGATCGTAATGTATTTTCTAATGTTACGGCAATAAATGAAGTGAAAATATATCGGAAAAATTCTATATACATACATACATACATGTATGTTTATTGCTGAGGCAAATTTTTGTCTATTTGGATTTATTGGTGGCCCTTAAAAGGGCCGTTTTAAAATAGATTGCTAGCGATATGTATTCATAACCTACAGTTTAATGTGTAGGAACCTTCGGTGACCCATGACGCGTTCTTTTGCTTTTTTTACTACCAAGCGTCGATCGGACGGTAGAAAGTGGTCCTCGCAAACAATGTTGGTCACCCAATTTGCAATGCCGATGGATTCCCTTCATGAAGCTCTGCGCCGCACATCAAGCGGAACACGAAAAAATGATCCGCCCATCCTTTTCGGCTTTCCGCAAATATCGCACATAATTTAATTTTAAGTTTTTATCAAAATTTTTCACAAAAAGTAACGCGTAGTCACAAAACACAATCCTATCGCAAATGAAAATTGTAAACAATAAAACGTAAACAAAGGCAACACACGTGATAGTTTGACATAACGTCATTGCCAAATGGAATAAGAAGAAGCACGTCTTTTGTCGATGTCACCTGTAATAGATACATCTTGGGCAAAAGGTAAGGACAAACGGCGGTGAGTTCACAAAAATTAATAGAAACACGAAAACTAAAACAGAGCTGCAGATGTGCGTCATATTCGAGATGTGCAGACATCGTCGATATCGCACACATTAGACATAGATAGAGCTGTGACAGAAATAGCGTGATATGGCAAAGGTTGCGTGCTATGGAAAGACGGGCGTGCTATGACATCCCCACCTCCGTGAATCTGTCCGATTCACCCACTTCGACATCCAACATCGCCAGCTTTGAAACAGCCCGCCGCTCGATACCGGTAGAGGTTCGTATACCGGCTCGTCGGATTACGCCGTCTCGGCCACGGTACAGCTTGTCAACCTTTCCACGAACCCATTCCTTTAGCGACATATTTGGATCACAAATAAAAACAAGATCCCCCTCTTTCAACGGCACCGTTCTTTCACACCACTTAACCCGTCGCGTTAATGTCGGTAAATATTCCGACACCCACCGCCTCCAGAAATGGCCCCTTAATTGGCGACGCGCCACTGTCGACGTAATGCGCACGTACGTTGCAGATCATCATCCGCTCTTCGAGTTTGAACTGTGTTAGCACATCCCAGCAAGAAATCATTAGGAGTCAGTGGCTGCTCCTGGTCAACGGATATCGGGAAGTGTATGAGAGGCCGCGAATTAACTAAGTTTTCAGCTTCGATAAGAAAGCAGTAAAGCGTGTGTTCGCGTGGCGCTACTTCCTTTAGGGTGTGTCGGAGAACTCGCTTGACTGACTGTACGAGCCTCTCCCAGGCTCCCCCTTCACGGGGTGTTAAACACCCAGTCGATACCTCTGTGTCGAGGCCGGTGTAGCTGAATGGCCTCACAAAGGCAGTGAGCCTGTCGATTGGCAGAGACCCAATAAACGGCGCGTCTGGAGCGGCTTTATTCAGACGACAAGCTTGGCAATTGGCGATCACCCTCCGTAATGTGGTCCGTAGGCAAGGCACCCAGTAAGTTCGACGGATCTCACATATCGTGGCTTCTACATTTTGGTGGTGCATTAGTTTATGACAGTTGGCTATGACAAGCAAGACGACATAATAACAATTTCGCGGCTTCTACGTCGACTGCAGTCAGCCCATAGCAGCTTTTGCCGAATTCACGTTGACGACAAAGATTAACGAAGCGGAGAACCCAGGCTACCGACCTCGCCAATCTCTTAAATGCAGAAAACCGATTATAATCTATAAAGTTACTACTCACGATGACCATGGCATATTTGGGTCGCAGCTCCTCATCGCATTCTTCATGTTGGATGACAGGCATCACATCTGTAGACCAGACACACTCTTCTTAACATAAAAATTTCGGCCCATTCGCCCAGCGAGCTGTTGGGGCAAAGACAACTTGGCTATTAAAACGAGTGGCTTCGTCGGCGACGTTCTCCGTGGTGGGTATCCACCTTCATTTGGAAACGCTTGTGTCTGCCAGAATTTCTGCCACCTGATGCTGAACAAAGGGCTTATAACGCCGGTGCTCGCTGCGAATCCACTTCATCACAGTAGTCGAATCACTCCAAAGATAGCAGCCATTCACGATGACAGAATGTTCTTCGAGAACAGTTTGCATTAAACGAACCCCCAGGACGGCTGCTTGCAGTTCTAACCGCGGCACCGTGAGCGGTTTCAGTGGGGCACATTTAGTCTTTGCACAAACGAAACTGACACTCACTCGGTTCAGACTGTTGACTCCTCTCCAGTAGGCTACGGCAGCAAAAGCATCTTCGCTGGCGTCAACGAAAAAGTGGAGCTGCAAGTCTTTGGACTTGCCAAAGCCGTAGTAGAATCTTGGGAGAGAGTATTCGGGAACACCGGATAATTGTTTTCGCCATATTTCCCACACCGTAGTAATATCGTTTTGCAATGGTTCATCCCTCTACACTTCTCTCATAATCAACTTAGCGCCAATAGTAAAGTGGCCAAGAAAACCTAGCGGGTCGAAAACGGACATAACCACGCTAAGTAATTGATGCTTGGTTGGGCGCTTGTCACCTGTCATCACCTCTGGGTCGACTTTGTTGAAATGCAAATTAAATTTAAATTTATCCGTTGACGGCTGCCAATAAAGACCGAGGATCTTTTCGGTAGGTAGGCCTTCTTTGTTAGCAATCAGCCTCATATCGTCAGCGCCACCCAAAACTGCAACCACTTTAGGAGAATTCGAAGCGAAGTTGTATGTATGGCTCGAACTTCTTTCGCGATGGAAATAGCCTCCTCAGGCGAATCGAATGAGTCCACGAAGTCATCGACGTAGTGGAAGTCTAAGAGTGTGCGAGTGCGTTGTTGATTTTGACATGGTGATCTGCACATGGCGAGCAACTAGCGCCAAATTTCATAACGCACATCTCGTACACGTCAGGATGACTGTTTATATCGCCATTGCGCCAAAGGAATTGCTGCGCCCATCTATCTTCTGGTTGCATAAGCACCTGGTGAAACATTTCCTTAATCACACCAGCAATCCCAACGGCTCCTTCACGGAAATAGAATAGAATTGATGGCAGTCGGTACTCTTGCGGACTCTTCAGCAGCACTGAGTTAAGGGAAACGCTGTTGACCTCAGCTGCGGCGTCGAACACCATCCTCACCTTGGAAGGTTTATTGGGATTCACCACGGCGAAATGCGGTAAATATCAAGTGCGCGGTGTGATCATTGCGGCTTCCGTTGGATGATTATTGCGTGCATATCGCAATGCAATATATGCGTCCATTGTTGCTTTGTAAGCCGCTGCAAAGTGTGCGTCTCGGTTCATGCACTTTTTAACGCCTGCTAATCTGTTCAACGCCATGGAGTAACTATTAGGCAGCTGAACTTCGTCATGCCTCCAAAGGAGTCCTGTTTGGAACCTGTTACCAACCCGACGTGTAACCGAATTCAGAATAGATCTGGCACGAATGTCCGCTGCGCTTTCGATTGCTGGTGAAGGGCGAACCCGAAAATTTTCCGTGGCGAAATAATCAACAGAGTAGTTGATGGCAAGCCCAGATGGCAATGGGCTATGAGGAGTTTTGGCGTCACCCCAGTGTACAGCTGAACTGGCAGCAGACGCATGTGCTTGTCATCACAATGTAAGTCTGCTCGGCGTAGGCACTGCGATGGTAGTTGTAGATGTGACACCGCATAAACGTTTCGGAGCTTGTGCTTCTTCTTTTTTCCGGCTCCACTTATGAACAACTCTACCAGAGTTGAAGGCTCTTGTGCTGAACGTCCACCGAACCATTGTATGTTAAGGCGTTGCTGCTGTCCGTGCAGTCCCAGCTCTTGTGCAAGTGCGTTATCCAGCACCGTGCCTGAGAAACCTTCGTCCAGCAATACATACGTCTCGATGCTCTTGTTCTTTCCGTAGAAGGTTACCGGAAATATACGAAAGAGTAGCTTACTTTCGTGAGCGTTGACTGAGCAGCTTAAGAATGCAGCTGGGTGAAGCTGCTGCTTGCTTGTTGTTCACTGTGCTGGATACCTCATGCAGCAATTTATTGTGCATACGAGAGCACCCATTAATAGCGCACAACCTCTTCCGATGGCAATCACGAGTGGAGTGGCCGGCGCAGAGACAGGTGAAACATAGTCCTCGTGATTTGGCTTCCGTCCAGCGGTCTGCTACAGTTGCTTCTATAAAACGTTTACAATCAATCGTTGTATGCGTACCCTGACAGATCGGACACTTTCGTGTGTGCTGTTTCTTATCGACGTGGAGAACCATTCGGCGTTTCGGTTCACGACCATACTCCTCCTCATAGACTGTACAGATCACGCTAGCAAGTGAACTAAGCCATTCGCTGAAGTGCACTACTGGTGCTCGAGGCTTGACCGCAGCTGCAAATGTACCCCATTCAATCCTCTTACTCATAGGCAATTTGACGATGAGTTCATCCAGAAGAGTCGGATTGGAAAGCTGGTAATCGGCGTTGGCCAACTGAAGAAAGGCGCAAATGTTCTTCACCTCTGTGGCGAACGGAATCAGTTTCCCGATTGCATTTTTCGAAACGGGGGAAATCTCACGCACTTGGGCCAGCTGGCTGCGAATTAGCTGCTCCAGTCTGGCGAACCTAAACTGTAACTGATCGATTATGCAGCTGACGTTGTTAGGGTGAATCAGCAGCGATTTCACCACTTCACGTGCCTCTACCTTCAAGCACTTTCGTAGCCTTTGGTTGTTCTTAAAGTTGCTGTAGCCGTAGATTGCGTTTGACTCAACGAATGCTGTGTGGAAAATAGGCCAGTCCTCAGCCCTCCCACTAAAATCAGGCAGATCAATCATTTTACTTGGACCGCCTAAATCGCGTGACATGAGCTGCATATTTCTGTAACCCGTGTATGTAGGAATGGGTTGAAATGGAACGTGAGGTGAACGGTTAGAAATTAGCTTATCAACCGGAGTATTTGAGGCAACGTAAGCATTATTTGGCAAAGATGTGGTGCTGCAGCTATCTGATGGTGCGTTGGCTAAACTGTACACAATAATTGTACTGGCTGGCGGCAGATAACGGGTATCAGCGATCGTTTGTCCCGTATTTGTATGCACAGTTACCGGTGGCATAGATTGCGGCTGTGTCGACGTCAACACAGGCGCCGACTGCGTAGTGATGCCACTATGCGCTGTAGCAGCGCTGCTAGCGTTAATACCGTTTCTCTGCAACGCTACCTTCGTAACTTCCAACTGTATGTCACGTTCTTTCAACTTCCTTTCCTTTCCTTGGCGACTGCGTAGTGATGCCATATGCACTGTAGCAGCGCTGCTAGCGTTAACACCGTTTCTCTGCAACGCTACCTTCGTAACTTCCAACTGTATGTCATGTTCTTTCAACATCCCTTCCAGCATCGCGATTCGCCTTTCCATAGCCAATAAGTCATCAGGTGTGGACGAGCCTTGCAGTGCGGCTGTGGTACTCGGAACCTTTTTTGTGGTATAATTTTGTTCCCAGCTTTGGTTGAGGCGACCTGAGTAACTCCGGCTACGGAGGAGGGGTTATTATTCCTTGCTCTGGCGGTAGATGAAGTGGCATCACTAGATTCCCTGGCTGGGATGTTATCCTTTCCGATGCAAGTGGAAGAGGTCCTCGCAGAGGTTCCACTGGCAGTCGCGGTGGTCTGTGTTTGACGAGAGGAAGCGACGTTAGATATGCTGATGTTACTTTCGCTGAAAGCTGGGCTGGCGGCGACGTTGGAATTGCTGTCAATATTTGCACGAGTGCCTCTGCGTGGAGGATCACGTGTTATATTTTATTATCCTGTATAAAATCAAATTTGGACGTCTGGCTAAGTCCTAAAAGTTGAAAATTCAATTCAAATAGCTATCGCTGCAATAAAGGCAAAAATCCGCAGAACGAAATGGCGAATATTTTACATTGTACTGCGCATGCGAAATAAAGATGTTAGCCGTCGGTGGGAGTGAAATTAATCGCTTGCGAATTTAATCGGCAAATATGGCCGGTTTATTTGTATATATTGTAAAGAAATTTATAAGTAACAATTCAAATACTTAGGCAACTATACTCACCGCAGTGTGTCCTTCTCCCTTGCCTGTTGACAGCTAACAAACTAAAATTTGCGCGCAGTAAAAATCACCAGTCATACAATGTATGTTACAAAACGGGATTTCACGAAGACCCAAACGAAAATGCGTATAAAGGCAAAAGGTAAGGACAAACGGCGGTGAGTTCACAAAAATTAATAGAAACACGAAAACTAAAACAGAGCTGCAGATGTGTGTCATATTCGAGATGAGATATCGTCGATATCGCACCCATTACACGTAGATAGAGTAAAAGTGAAATTTATATTAAGCAAGTTTAAAAATAATACAAAATCGTTCATAATATAATTAAAATAAGGCTTGTACAGCCACATATATAAAAAAAAAAAAAAAAAAAAAATATTTTTTTGTATAACAAAATAACACTACTTAACTCTGCGATTCCGTAGCCAACTCAGGAGTTGACCGGACCCTCTAGAGTATAAATAACCCCTTCCTAGAAAGGATAATATAAATTATCTTTAAAACAAAACAAATAACAAAATTACATAAGAACCTCTAAGAAAATGGCTAACCCAAACAACCTAATTAGGCCACCAGTGCTAGGGAATACTGCTTCAACAGGACCTTCCGCTCCGGTTAACCAAATTTCGCCAGAATTGAACGTAATTAGAGCTATAGTAACCCAAGCCCTAGAAACAAATGGACCCAACTTAGTACAAAAGGTCCTTAATAACAAAACAAATCCCATAGTAACCGATCAAACCATAGACATGCAATTTCAAAATAACATGAGCGAGATGGATAAAATACCAGATGTAGTACGCTCATTACGAGAATTTTCAGGAAACGCTTCAGAGTTTAGCTCCTGAAAGAACAGCGTAGAACGCATTTTGAGGATATACGAACTTTCAAAAGGCACGCCACGCTATTTCGGCATCCTAAATGTAATACGAAACAAAATAATCGGAAAGGCAGATATTGCACTAGAGTCCTACAATACTCCATTGGACTGGACAGCAATCTCCCGCTGTTTAACTACACATTACGCTGACAAACGGGACATAGGTACGCTAGAATACCAAATGACGTGTCTCATACAAGGTAGACTGACAGTGAACGAATTCTACCAAAAGGTATACGGACATTTATCACTAATATTAAATAAAATAGGCTGCATGGAAGTCGGGGAAGAAGCAGTACAGTTGTTGACAGAAAATTATCGTTCCAAAGCCCTCGATACTTTTGTCAGAGGACTTTCCGGCGATCTGTCTAGGCTTCTCGATATTAAAGAACCAAAGAACTTACCAGAAGCCCTACACCTCTGCCTAAAACTTGAAAATCAGAATTTTAGAGCCTACCACGCAAATAATCAATCTTTTAACGCGCCTCGACAACAGGGCTTTACCCAACAAAATTCGCGACAACAGTTTGCCAAGCCAAGATACTCCCAACCACAAAACCAACAAATTTCACAGACAAAATTCCATCCTAAACTAGCCTATCTACCGCAACCTTTGACAAATCCTAACCCATACAACTATCAACGCACACAACAAAATTATTACCCACCTAATATCCAGCAATCTATAAATCAGAACACAAATCGATTTAACCAGCAATATAATCAACAAACCCATACACCACCAAGACCTCCCAAACCACCTCAACCCATGGACGTAGACGTGAGCCTGCGGACAAACACGATTAATTATGATTATTTATTACATTGTGTTTGCGCTCGAACGTACTTAATTTCGCTCTGACATTAAACCGAAATTTAATTGGTTTTACTGGTGAAATAAATTCAATTATAAGTAATTTAACTTTGTAATAAACTTTGCCATCAATACTGTGGATCAGTTCTCACATAAAGAACTGCAAACGAGCAAATATAGAAATATATTTTATTTTTCTTTTTGTTTAATTTATTTGTTTGTAAACAAATAATCGCGCGCAAGTGATGTCCTCTGCCCCCCCAGCAGCTCTTAAGCGACGTGCTAGCAAAGGCTCTCCTCTAGCTAAAGCAGCGAAACTTGATGAAAGTGCAGTACTAACAACAGTACTTTCGACTCTACGCAATTTAGAAGAGAAGATTCAACCACAATCGGATAAGCTGCAAACACTCTTTGAGAACCTGTCGGACAAAATAACTGACATTGAGAGCAGATTAGTGAAGAGAATAGACGAAGAATTTTCTACGCTTGCTGCTAGAGTTCAAGAATCGGAGAACCGCATTGCAGCATTGGAAAACACTACGTCTAATTTTAAGAGCGAAGTGGACAAGCTGAAGAGTGAAATAAAAAGTACACAAGCAACAAAAACAACAGAGTTTGCGGCCGACACTGTAATATTTGGAGTGTCATATACGGAGGGAGAAAATTTAAAGAGCATCTTTAATCACGTATGTATTTCCAATGATTTCTTATCACCGCAATATGCACTGTAATATTAATAATTACAAAGTGCCACGAAATGATAGGACAAATAAAAAAGGTGGAGGTGTTGCAATCTACTGCAAAAAACATATCAATATGAGACCTGTCTTGATGTCCGAGGAAGCTGGAACTGAATATTTGTTTGTCGAGTTGTATAATCGTTACATTAAAGTTTTAGTGTCCTGTGTGTATAATCCTCACAAATCCACAAGTCTTGGCCCATATTTTCAAACCATGTCATCATGTGTAATAAATTATGATAACGTAATTGTTTGCGGGGATTTCAATGTTAACCTTCTTGCTCGTGACTCGTATACTGTCAAGTTATTAGATAATATAACTAGTGCTGGTTTAACTATAGTCAACTCCAATGTACCGACTAGGTATTCAAACAACTGTTGCCCTAGTTTACTTGACTACTTTATTATTTCTGGTTCAAGCATTCTCTCCAAATTCGACCAGATTGCATTTTTATCGGATCACGACTTAATTTTTTGTACCCTAGATATTCATTTTGACCTTAGCAGGCGGGGTAATAGTTATAGCTGTAGGGACTATCGCTCGCTTCATAATAATGTTTTATTTTCGGACCTGTCTAGTGTTAATTGGTGTGAGTGTTGGCGTTTGGCAAGTGTAAATGAAAAGCATGAGTTTCTTAATAGGAAAGTACTAGGCACCTACAATGATCATGTCCCTATTCGTTTGAGGAAAGCTAGGTCTTTATCTTGTCCGTGGTATACGAATAGAGTTCTGGAGGAAATCAAAACTCGAAATAAATTATATCGGGCCTGGAAAATAAATCAAGTCAGAATGAACTGGGAGTCCTACAAAGTGGCAAGGAATGAAGTCACCAAGGTTGTCAAGAGAGAAAAACGTAGTTTTTTTGCCTCAAAACTGGACCCTTGTCTACCTCCTAACGTCTTAAGGAGAAATTTAAAAACCTTACGCGTCTACGGAAAAAACGAACCGGAATGTACTTTGAGTGCCGACGTCTTGATAATGCATTCGCCAAAAGTACTTCATGTAACCTAGCTCCTGTAAGTTTATTGTCCTGTGACTCAGCATGTGTCTCGAGTAAATTGTTTGAGTTCTCCGCTGTTACCGAAACCGATGTAATAAGACATATATTTAGCATTAAATCAAACTGTTGGAAATGATGGCATACCCATCAGATTTATTAGATAGATAGATATGAATGTGAGGTTAGCACTGCGACCAATGGGTCTATTGTGCCCTCATGTACTTTACAGCATCTCAACCAGCCCCAGCATCTCCAGGAATCTAAAGATCGATCCTGGGGATAGGGATTGTATGTGCTCATCCTTGGGCCATATTGTTCCTATGCACCTCTCCCTTCTTCGCGCTACGGCATCGCACTCCAGAAGTAGGTGCGTTGGGGTTTAACTGGCAAGGTCACAGTAGCGACACTGGTCGTTCGACCAGATCCCCATCTGGTACATGTGCCCTTTCAGTCTACAATGCCCTGTCAGAATGCCTGTTAGGATACGGAGTTTGGCCTTAGGGAGGTTTATCAGTAGTTTGTACCTTTTGTTATTATACCCCCCTAGTAGTCTCTTTGCCTGGACCAGGTATGCCTTTCCAGTGTAGATCCCTTAATCTCCTACACTCTTCCCTCAGCACCTCCCTCACCGTGTGTGAGCCCACCGCGAGGAATGGCTCCGGACCTATGGGGGTTGAGGCAGCCGCCTTCCTTGCTAGATTGTCTGCTTCCTCATTGCCCTCGATACCTGCATGTCCTGGCACCCATAGGAGTGTGACAACGTTCTTTTCAGACAGTGTGTTAAGCTTCTCAATGCATTCCAAGACCAAAAAGGACTTGACCTCAAAAGATAAGAAGGCTTTGAGAGCTGTCTGGCTGTCGCTAAGGATAAGGATGTTTTCTCCTTTATATCCCCTGTTAATGTTAACATCAGTACACCTGCTGATGGCATACACCTCCGCTTGGAAGATACTGGGGAAGGCCCCCAGTGGTTCCGAGATCCTAGCTCTCGGACCGTAGACTCCCGCCCCAATGCCTTCCGGGGTTTTTGAGCCATCCGTGTACCACTGTAAAGTGCTCGTTAGAATCCTGTTTTCCAATATGGAAATGTTCCACGTATTTTTGTCATGAAGTATAACTACAAAGTTTCTTGGTAGGAGTGGTAGTGGGAGCTTTGACCCTATTTTGTCCTTGGACCTGGATGTCAAAACTCTTCCTTTGCCAAAGCCTTCTCTCGCAAAGCTTAGCAGGGTTCGCTTTGCGGCCTGTTCTATGTGGATATGGAGCGGTTCCAGCTCGATCATAACCTCTAGCGCGGCCGTTGGGCATGTTCTCATCGCCCCCGTTATGCACACGCATGCAAGACGCTGAATCTTGGCGAGGATATTCCTCCCCGTTGTGAGTGCCGCTATCGAGGCCCACGCAACCGCTCCATATGACACCATTGGTCTAACAATCATGGTGTACATCCACCTCAGGATCTTTGGGGAGCTTCCCCACGATTTTCCTGCCAGACGCCTGCACACCATTATTGCCCTTGTTGCTTTGGAGGTGGTTGACTCTAGATGTTTGTTCCACCTCAGTCTGGAGTCCAGGATGAGACCTAGATACTTAACTTCACTGGAGGGTTCAATTCTGACCCCTCCCACCTTAATGTCCTTCATGTTCTGCGTCCTCTTTTTCCTGGTGAAGAGGATGATGTTCGTTTTAGAGGGGTTGATATTAAGTTCCACCTCCGTACACCATCTCTTTGCCAGATTAAGACCCCTCTGGACCACGTCGCACAGAGTGCTGGTAAACTTTCCTCTTGCAATAACGACGATGTCATCCGCATATCCTTGGCAGCGGATTCCATTGTCAGTCAGAGTCTGTAGGAGTTCATCCACTACTAGGCTCCACAGGAGGGAAGACAGGACCCCTCCTTGTGGGCATCCTCTTGTTGTTCTTAGTTGATCTGTATTGTTTCCAGTTACAGTTTCAGCAATCCTAGTATTTAGTAGCGCCGCTATCCACCTGCGTATAGTAAGCTGGATTCCTCTTTTCTCCAGTGCTTTGTCCACGCTTCCGTGAGAGGTGTTGTCGATCGCCTTATATCATGGTCGATGATTTTCTCCATTGCTTTTAACACAAAGGAGGTGAGGCTAATCGGCCTGAATGATTTAGCTAGGGAGTAATCTTTCTTCCCTACCTTTGGGATGAAGATGACTCGGGCTCTGCGCCACACCTCTGGGATGTGAGCTAGTGCTAGACTGTCCCTCATTATTTTGATCAGGTGAGGGATGAGTAGCTCACCATCCTGCTTCAGCATCACCGGTCTGATGCCGTCCACCCCAGGGGCTTTGTAAGGTTCAAAGGAGCCGATGGCCCAAACGACAGACCGCCAGGTGATCAATCTTCTTGATTCTGACCAGTCTGTCGAAGGCCTAGGGCTCCTAAGCACCACAGTCTGAGGGGCCGCCCCATCATCCGGAAAATGCGCCCTAAGCAGGGCTAGCGATCTTTCTCTTTCTGATCCCGTGTACGTGCCATCAGGTAGTCTTATTGCTGACCTGATATCTGGGCTTCCTTTCGCTAGGGCTTTGTGAAACCTAGCGGCCACCGGAGTTGCCTGAAAGCCCCTTATAGAATAACCTAAAACTGTTACGCATAGCTTTCCTGATTTCTTTGCTATACTTCGTTAGTTTGGCTGAGTACTCGTCCCAGTGCCCATCACGTTTTGCTCTGTTGAAGAGCCGTCTTACTTGTTTCCTGAGCACCCCGAGCTCCCGAGACCACCATGGGGCTTTTGACCTCCCCATTGGTTTTTTTCTCGGGACAGCTATGGTTAAATGCGTCAACCATGACCTCATTTAGATCGTTTACCCTAGCCTCTAACTCCATACAGCGACCTTTATTGTGCCTGGAATCTGCTCTATGCAGATTCAATCTTAAAACATCTCTATACCTATCCCAGTTTGCCCTTTTTGGGTTCCTGCCTGGGAAACCTGTTGAGACTTCCACCCCCAGCTCGAATCTGATAATCCTATGGTCCGATAGTGACGGCTCCGGTGAGACCCGCCACTGAGAGACCGCAGGAAAAGGCAATCCCCAGCTGAGTGTGATGTCAAGTACCTCCTCTCTGGCCCTTGTGACAAATGTAGGCTTATTACCAACATTATGTATGCTTATGTCTTCGCTAATGATGAATTCTAATAATGACTCACCCCTGCGGTTTGTGTCCTTGCTGCCCCACTCCTCGTTGTGTGCGTTTGCGTCGCAACCAATGATGAGGGGTAGCTTCTTACCTCTGCAGTAGTGCACCAGTGCTTGTGTCTCGCGGGTTGGGACATTGGAGTTGTCTCCGGGGAAATAGGCCGAGGCCACTACCACCTCTATGCGCCTGCCGTTCACCGCTAACGTTGCTTGCACTGCAACTAAGTCCTGCGTCAGGAATTCTGTAATGCAGAAGTAGTTAATTTCCTTCTTCAGCACAACACACGCTCTGGGCCTCTCACAGGAGAGGTCCCAAATTACCTGGTTTTTATTATGGTTGAGGCCCCTTACCTGGCCTCTGTCGGTCCACGGTTCCTGTATCAGTAGCACGCCTAGGTCCTCCGTGGCAAACCTGCCAGCGATGACCGCCGAGGCAGCTATCGCGTGGTGCAGGTTGACCTGGGCTACTGATATGTTTGACTTGCCTAGAGCTGCGGTTCGTCGAAGTCGGCAAAGTCAGAGAGCCCTGGATCGCCCTCCCCTTGCACGTCGAGCTCTAGTCTCCTGAGGTCTATACCTTCCAGAAGCTCCTGCGTTGATGGTAGACGCTCACGCGGGCTTAGTTCTGCCACTTCAAACACCGGAGCTGTTGTCTGTTGCGGAGGGGCCGGCTGCAGCCTCGACCGCTCGGCCGCGGAAGCCGTCGGCGCCTGGGACCCATCCGGGTCCGTCGCCGCAGCACCGCACCGTGAGCCTTGAGCCGCCGAAACCTTGCTGTCCGCCGCTTTGTACCTCCACGGCCTTACGGAGATAACGCTGTATCGGAAATTCGCTATGAAGCCGACCCTCCGTAGACTCTCAAAGGACGCATCGTCAATACATAGATTGACTCTGATCCCGTTGTCTAGTGCGCTCTTGGACAGTACTCTCCACGCGGTGGTGTGTAACCCACCATTTTGCGCTTTGAGCAAATCCATGGCGTGGTTTAGAGACTCCATGTCTGTCCTTCGAAGGAAAATGGAGACGTTGTGGAGCGGGGGTATGTCGTCTCCCATTCTGGTGCTTAGCACCGGTCCTTCCCAGCGCTCAAGCGTTGGTATGGTGCTTGCCAGCCATTTTGCTGTGCCTTCGTTCCTGCAATCTACCAGGAGCATTCCTGTGCGGAAGTGTACCCCGCAGAACGCCAGAGGCTGCGACCATCCCCGAGCGACCGCGAACATTATGGTGTCCTGGAGGCTGGTGAGCTGTTCCGAGCTTAGGGCAGCCGCCGGATAGTCGCTCGGCAGTACAGCAACACGGAAAGCTTTAATGGCATCCGCGTAGCTGGACTGCAGTGCGGTCCGCGTCTGACCCCGGCCCGAAGTCCCCCCGCCCCCCTGGCCCCTCCGTCGGCGCTTGGGGGTCCTCGCGCTGGCGCTTGATAGTGGGTGCTTCCGAAGGAGTAATATCTGCGTTACTGCGTTTACTCGCAGTCGCAGTACCTGTGGTGCCACTCGCGCTGGTGGGTTCCCCGCTTCTCCGCCTTGCGACGGGCGCGGGTTTTTGCTGTTGCTCTTGCCCGCTTCTCTGTGCACTGACAGGCGCGGGTTTTTTGCTTGGAGCTCTTCTGCCCCGTTCTTCAGCTTCGACTTCCATCCTCACCCCGGCCATTACTCGGGCCTCGTTCGGGGACTTACCCTGTTCGAGGTAGCGCAGGTACCACTTCGCACCTGATCCACTAAGCCCTGGGGGGCGCTGGTCGTCTAGCGCTCCCGGCTGACCTGGCTTTGGAAGCGGGGGAGCTCTAGCTCTCCTGTGCTTCCTCTTCGGCTGCTGCCAGCCTGAGCCACGCGAGGCCGAGGGCGTGCGACTGCGGCTGCTTCTTCTGCTCGACCGTTCCTTGGATGCAGATCGTCTGTGGCTCCTGGACCTTCGTCTGCTAGCAGAGCGACGTTGGCTCCTGGACCTGTTACGACCTGGGGTCTGATGTCTGCTACTGTGCCTCCTTCTGTCTTCTTCGCTACCTCTGTTTTCGTACCTGCAAGTAGGCATGCCTGGTCGGTGCAGCGACCGATCTGCCTTGGCCAGTTTATTACTATAAACAGACGTGTCATACCTACTAAAGTTACCATTATCCGTACAGTCCTTCTGTCGACGAATTCCGCTACTGGTGCTCGTTTCGTCATCTCTCGCGTGTTCTTCGAAGAGGGCCGCTTCTTCTTCAGTCAGCTTTTCAAGGAAACTGCCTGCGCGTTTGGGGGTTTTCACACAGCTACTCACCCCCAATACCGCCGCATACGAGGACCTAGGTTTCGTTGCGATTGCGTTGGCCCTAACCACATTGAATGCAGTTGGTGCCGTTTCTGTAGCAGCTGACGTTGCTGCTTTCATTGTTGTTGTTGTTGTTGTTGTTGTTGTTTTGTTTTTATCATCTTGTTCTTACGACCGCCTGCCCGGCTCATGCAAGGCATAGCAGTCTAATAATTATGTTGGGGAATTTTACAGTCCGCCGCGCCAGCGCCCCTTGTCGCGGTAAGGCCTTCGCTACTCCTCAAGGCGGCCCGGTATCGAGGAGGCGCCGTACTAATACAGCCGGTAGTCCTTCTGGCTGCAAACCATCCAATGGGCACGGTGTCGCGTAACACCCTGGATTAGGAGGTGGCGGTTCTTGGTCAGCGCCCCCACTTGGAGTCGGCATAAAGATAGAGAAACAATCTTATCATCGTCACACCGCTACATGCTCGTCTCCTGGTGGGGTACGCCTAAGCCCCTGCATCAGCGCCAAGGTGACCGCCCTCGCAGGGGTCAGATTAATGAAAATGATCCTGCCTTTTATCCTAAGTACGCTTACACATATAATAAATCATTGCATAACAACTTCATGTTTTCCAGACCTGTGGAAAATTGCCACGGTAAGACCAGTTCCTAAGACTAAATCTCCTTGTTCCCCGGCTGATTTCCGACCCATAAGCATCTTACCAGCATTGTCAAAAGTTTTTGAAAGCATTATGGCGGATCGAACTACTTCCCATGTGTTAGAAAACAATTTGCTCTCTCCATACCAATCTGGCTTTAGGGCTAAACATAGCTGTTCTACCGCATTGCTAAAAATACTTGACGATATACGCATACCATTTGACAAGGGCTACCTAACCCTTCTATGTTTACTTGACTTTTCGAAAGCATTTGATTCAGTTGACCACAATTTACTATGTTACAAGTTAAGATACTATTTTGGATTTAATGAAAGTGCAGTGATTACCATGAAAAGTTACTTGACTGGCAGGTCTCAATATGTCGTAACAGAGCATAAAACATCCAATATAATGGCTTTAACTGCTGGTATTCTTCTAGGTGGCCGCTGTGGTCGAGTTGGTAGCGGTGCGTGCTATAACTTGATATGCCGGTGAGTTCGAGGTTCGAATCTCAGTCCGGGCAAGCAAAATCTTAATAATAGAAAAAGTTTTTTTCTAATAGCGGTCACCCCTCGACAGGCAATGGCAAACCTCCGAGGGTATTTCTGCCATGAAAAAGCTTCTCATTAAATACATCTGCCGTTCGGAGTCGGCACAAAACTGTAGGTCCCTCCATTTGTGATATAATATAAAGACGCACACCAAAAATGGTAGGAGAAGCTCGGCCAAACACTGAGCTATATAGTGTACGCGTCAAAATTATATATATATATATATTCTTCTGGGCTCCATTCTTGGACCCTTACTTTTTAGCCTTTTCATAAACGACATATTTAAAGTGTGTAAATTTGTAAGCATGCATGCTTATGCTGACGATCTGCAGATATATTTTTCTAGCAATTTCAGTGATATAAGTGATCTTTGTTTTAAAGTTAATAGTGATCTCTCGTCAATTATGCGATGGACAATGTACAATGGCCTCAGCTTAAACAGTGAAAAATCAATTGTGTTACCTGTCTCAAAAAAGAAATTTACTCCGAGTAACATTCCATCAATAAGCACCTATGTTTTGTGGTTAACTCGAACCTGACTTGTACAGACCATATTAACTCGACTGTTGGTAAAGTTTATTGCACATTGCGCAATTTGAGTAGATCTACGCACTTTACTCCTTTTCATATACGAAAGAAGCTCGCGGTACAACTGATTCTGCCAATTATCACTTGCTCTGAGTTGGTTTACAATAAATAAGATTCGTGCTCGGCCCACAAAATAGACCTTGCCTTTAATTACATTACGCGCTATGTTTACAACCTGAGAAAGTTTGACCACATATCTACTTGGAGATCTGAACTGATTGGTTGTGATGTTTTTGAGTATCAGAAAGCTCGAAGTTGTATCTTCCTTTTTCGGCTTATCTCAACAAAAACACCTTCATATCTCTATGGCAAGCTCATATTTTGTAAATCCACTCCCTGGTGTAATCTTATTGTTCCTAGTTTTAATTATGTTACTTAAACAAGACTTTTCTTCGTCAATGCCGCGCGTATTTGGAACTCAATCCCTGCTTCTACAAGAAAAAACTTAAACCAAAGCAACTACAAGCATCTTCTTTATAACTATTTCTCTTCCTCTAATTCTTAAACTGGCCACCTCACTACTTATAAAACTATAACTATTCTAAGTCAATTTTAAACATACATTTAATCTTAGTTTAATATTTCTTAAATTTTTATCCTTATACTTATTATATTTTGTCTTTATTTTTTACTTTTATTCTTGTACTCTACCTTAATCATCCGTTATTATAATTCCCTTAATTGTTTGTTGTTGTGCTAAGGTGTAAAACCTTATTGTACTAATCGCTAGCTTAATAAATGAAATGAAATGAAATGAAAAAAAACAGGCCAAACCCTAAAATTATTGGTAAGCGACCTGTAAGTGCATCCATTAAAAACGAAAGCCAACCAAAGGTGCAAAGAAACTTTCACGTAAATGCAACCCCAGATCCATATAATGAACAGAATTACCAAGAGAATCAGTACAACTACGACTATCGGGACAATGAATATAATCACGACTATAACTCAACACAGGACGATGAAAACGAACAATTGTTAGACCTGACATACGTACATTTTTTAGATTAAACAGCCCTTCGTTGCCATATTTCAGATGCAAAACAAAGAGCGGCGAAATTTTACGAATATTGGTTGATACTGGTTCAAACAAGAACTATATTCAATCAAGTTTGGTCAAAAATCCCAAAGAAAATGATAACCCTTTTCACGCAAATTCCGTAGGTGGTAAAATAAAAATTACGCACCACACACTTCTCAATCTTTTCAATATCGAAGAATGCAAGTTAAAATTTTTTCTATTACCAACTCTCACCACTTTTCATGCCATACTAGGAAACGATAGTCTAAAACAACTAATCCACACTAAAGATAATTTTATGGTTGTAGCAAACAAACATAAAATCCAACTCCGACAATACAGAGCACAGGATGTTAACTCAATACAAATACGTGACGAACATATGAACGAATTAGAAAAAACCGAAATTATACAACTCGTACAGAAACACCGAAATTTATTTTCAGACCCGAATGAAAAGTTGACTTACACAACCAAAGTAGTAGCCGATATACTTACAAATTCAGATACACCCATTTATTCCAAATATGGATATGATTTGGAATAAATAGGTGTATCTGAATTTGTACGTATATCGGCTACTACTTTGGTTGTCCTATTAGTCTTAAGCAGGAAGTAGAGAAACAAATAAGTAAACTATTAGAAGACGGCATCATCAGACAATCTCGATCACCATACAATTTCCCAGTATGGGTCGTCCCGAAGAAAGACGACGCTTCAGGTGAAAAAAAGTTCAGACTGGTAATCGATTACAGGAAACTGAATACGGTTACAATTGCAGACAGGTACCCAACACCAGATATAAATGAGGTTCTGTCCCAACTTGGAGAAAACCGAATATTTTCAGTAATCGATTTAAAAAGTGGCTTTCATCAAATTCCTCTTAAGGAATCTGACGTGGAAAAGACAGCTTTTTCAGTGAACAACGGAAAATATCAGTTCACTAGACTTCCCTTTGGCTTGAAGAACGCCCTTTCCATTTTCCAACGGACGCTAGACGATATTCTACGACAACACATAGGCAAAATATGTTAAGTATATATGTAGATGACATAATAATATTTAGCAAGGACGAAGAAACACATTCCGAACACATAGACGCAATTTTCAATACCTTAAATAAAGCAAACATGAAGGTACAAATGCGAATTTTTCAAAAAACAGGTTGAGTTCCTAGGATTTGTAGTTTCCTCCGATGGAATTTCTACAAACCCATGGAAAGTACAATCAATAGTAAATTTTCCTTATCCTTTTACTCTCTAAGACTTGCGATTTTTCTTAGGCTTGTCCGGGTATGACAGAAGATTCATCAAGGATTATGCCAAGCTTGCAAAGCAACTCACATCCTTACTTCGAGGCGAGAAGGCAGGATGTCAAAAAACATCTCAAAGAAAACTCAAATATATCCAAATGAGGAATCTAAGGCAGCATTTAATAAAATCAAGGCTGCTTTGACTTCAAAGGACAAAATGGGAAACCCATAACATTTATATCACGGACATTGAACAAAACTGAGGAGAATTATGCAGCAAACGAGAAGGAAGTGTTTGCCATAATTTGGGCACTAAATTCCTTTAGAAATTATCTGTACGGCACGGCAAAAGTAGTAATCCATACGGATCATCAACCTCTCACATACGCTCTGAGTAACAAAAATAACAATTCAAAGTTAAAACGCTGGAAAGCAATACTCGAGGAATATAATTATGAAATTAAATATAAATGCGGCAAATCTAATGTGGTAGCAGATACACTATCCAGACCTTTCGAAATAAATTCCTTATCAGTTGCCACACATTCAGACGAAAGCTCAGCGCACAATCTAATCCCAGCTGTAGAGGCACCCATAAATGCTTTTAAAAACCAACTTTGGATCTCAGTAGGACTCGAAGACAGTTATCAGTTCAAAATACCGTTCCAAACGTACCACAGACATATAATCACAAAACCCAATTTTTCTTTGGAAAACCTAATCCCTCTTTTAAAACGGTACTTAAATCCTTCAGTGATAAATGGCATAATTACCTCTGAAGAGATAATGGGTAAAATACATGTAATATACCCACTCCACTTTTGTAATTATAAAATCCCATATACCCAAACAAAGGTATGTGTGTTTTGATGAGCCAATTCCCTCTTATAAATCTCGTTTGCTTTTGATTGACCTGAAGTCTTTGGAATCAAGAAGGTCGGTACTCTCACTTTCTTTTGTTCGTAATATCATCAATGGTGACATTGACTGCTCTTTTCTTTTGGAAATAATTAATTTCAACATCCCTCAACGTAATCTTCGTATTTCTTTACCTTTCTATGGTGTTAAATTTAAAACAGAATATTCGCGTAATGCTCCCCTTGTTCGAGCGCTAATTGAACTTAATTCACTCTCGAGTTCCATCCAACTTGATTTTTCAATTCCAAAAAATGTTTTTTCTAATATTCTAAATTTAGCTATCTAGGTTTTTAAATCTTAATTATTAATTACTTTGTAAATAGTCTGTAAGAAACTTTCTGTTCATAGACTAAATAAATAAATAAAAGACATACCAAATGAAGACGCACAAAACGAAGAAATACTGAAAGAACACAAACGAGCGCACAGGAATAGGGATGAAAATAAAAAACAACTCATACAAAAATGTTACTTTCCTAAGATGAGAGCAAAAATAGAAAATATAATCAAGCAATGCAAAATTTGTAAAGAAACGAAAATCCACGAAACCCCAATTCCCGAATATTCTGGTGAAATAGTCCATATAGATATATACAATACAAAAAAAAACTGGTACTCACTGCAGTAGATAAATTCTCGAAATATGCTCAAGTTAGGACAATAGAAAACAACTATAAACAAATAATAATTAACAAAGTAATTTTTGATGGAATTAACAAAATCACCACGATATCAAATAAAATAATAAAAACTTTACAAACGAACGAAGACATACAACATAATTTGGCTGTTGAGATAAAATATAAATTAAAAATTATTAAAGAGGAAATAATTAAAATAGATTACGCAATGCATTGGGCAAAGGCCGGCATCGTAAATTCATATATTTTGTCAAATGATTAGATTAATATGTAAAATCTGTATTTGAAAATAATAATTTTACATGAAATAATATGGAAGACTCACTAGACTAGCAAAATGAGGATATAGTTACTTGTAATAATAACAAAGTTTTTGGCGTTTTGAATAAATGTAAGGAGCATAATAATATAAGAATTTGTAGCCGTAAGAATTTAATAGATATTAGTAATACCATTTAATACATCTGCCGTTCGGAGTCGGCACAAAACTGTAGGTCCCTCCAGTACCAGAAAAAGGTTTTGCAAGTCAACTTAAAACAAGTAAGAAAAGCTAAATTCGGGCGAAACCGATTTTTATATACCCTCGCGATATATTTTTGTAAGGTCGGTGACCCTGATTTCATACAATTCCCGCTTCTTTGTTTCAAATCGCAGCTACTTTTAAACTTTACAATATTTCTTCCAATAAATACTGAAAAACGAAGTTTTTTGCATTTTAAAAATTTCCATTACATGGAAGTTGGGCCTGGTTATGGTCCGATTTCAAAAACTTTTGACGGTGATGATAGATATGTATATCAAGGACAATATGTTCACTAAATTTTGTGACAATACCTTACCAAATTTCTTAGTTCAAAATCGCTCCAAATACCAAATTTCACTCAATTTGCTGTAATAGATACCGAAAAAACGGAGTTTTTGCATTTTTCAAAAACTTCCGTTATATGGGAGGTGGGCGTGGTTATGATCCGATTTCAAAAATTTTCTACGGTAATAATAGCGATATCATGGAAAATATGTCCACCAAGTTTTTTGACAATACCTTACACCGTTATTGAGATACAGAAATTTGTTCCTAAGTGGGCGTGGCAACGCCCATTTTTCAAAATTTCATAAATACCTAAGTTCTTAGTTCAAAATCGATGCAAATACTAAATTTCACTCAATTTGCTTTAATGGATACCGAAAAAACGGAGTTTTTGCATTTTTCAAAATTTCTGTCCGTCCACGCCACCTCCCGTTATTGACCGATTTTGAACATTTTCAATACCTACCCTGTCCAAAGAGCAATCTATGTACCAAATTTCATTGAGATATCTAAATTTTTACTCAAGCTATTGTAACCACGGACAGACGGACGGACGGACGGACAGACAGTCACGGCTAAATCGATTTCTCCTTTTATTCTGATCATTTTAGTATATACATACATATATGTATGTCTATATTTATATCGATTAGTTTATGCTGTTACAAACAACCGTTATGCGAACAAAGTTATAATATCTTTGTGTACTAGTACGCTCGGGTATAAAAAAGTAGTTCAGCTCTCCCTAGGTGTTGTCTTTTAACATTTTAAAATCGGCATTTTTCTCAGACTAAAATATATTTTTTTTTAATTCTTTAAATTGAAGGAATACGAAATTCGCTTTAAAAGTTCATTCAATCCTTTGACTGCTTTGGTTAATAGTTAATAAACGTATCCCAATAGTGAAAAAGGTCATCGGTGACATCGTCACTAATGGAGCGCTCTACAGCAAATGCCATTGACGTTGTTATGACCAAGTAAAAACGTATGTAACAAAATTAAAGAAATGTTAATATTCTACATTATAGCTGTAGACATATAGGGAGTTCACAAGCTGTACGTACGTATTTCACAATACGAGCGTTCGTATTTCGTATTTCGTTGTATCGCTTATTAGAATAAACTAGTTTAAACTGGTTGTTATTGTTTCACAGGTTAAATTTTCGTATTTCTACAAAACCCTGAAAGGTATGTTTAGGGCCGTTTGCACCCTCTGGTTAAGCGCCGGCTAAGACCATACGTCAGATAAGCAAGCGCTGAATAGAAAGCTGAATTATAGCTAACCGTCGGTAATTTTAACCAGAGATGGTGTAAACGGCCCTTAGTGTGTTATTTGTGTGTGTTATTCGATCAGCTATTTCTGTTTATCATCATTTTAGGCTTATTTTTGTTTAAAAAAATGTTAAATTAAGTCAAATAGTGATGTACGTATACATATTTTAAAGAAACCGACCGCCCAAGTTTATTAAAAGTGATTTTTTGCTGATTAGTTGCTTGAATACCACATACAATAGTGAGCGAAATAACACGGTGCGTTCACAAGCTCCTCTGTTATTTAAATATCGCACTTAAGAAATACGACCAATAACACGCTTGTGAACTCCCTAATAGTTTTTGTGGCAATAGTCATGTTACCATTGGCGTAGGAATAGGGCTGAAAACTCGTTTTGTGGATTGCGGGCTCAAGATGTTTAAGTACTTTCGTTGACATTTTCAAAATTTCCTAAAGGCAATTGATAAGGTTCTAAATTATATAACTGTTTAGTCTTGTTATTTATTATCGTCGTTTTTTAGTAGTGAGAAACTAGATATGACAAAATATGAAATCCATTTTAACAAATATGTCGAATAAAGTGGTCGCAAATACAGATTATAATGAGTATATTTTAAGTTTCCAAAAAGTTTCTGCGAACTCTGGTTTTCTTTAGATAGATTTTACATAAACGAAAACACAAGTTCTAAGACGTGGTATTTAGGAACACAGTTTGTTTCTACGTTCTTGTATACTATTTTTTCGAATTAGGTTCTTAATTCGAGATCGCGTTATGAATGTAAGAGCTAATTTTCATCGAATTATCATTAGGGGATATCACAAAACTTATCGTGGACTGAATTTTCTTGTGGTCTACGAAAATGCAAACACGGATTCCGATTTTCTACGAACGGATATCTTCAAGTGTATGTCACGTTCCAACTACTATGGATTCGGTGATCGTAGGAAAATTCGGATTAGATAAATTCTGTCTTAGACCCGATATAAATCTCTGCATATAAGGCGATTTTGTTGGTTTAAATGTGGGTCCTTAAGCGCTCGGAATACGTTTTTTGTTATGATATAATTTGCCTAACTATATAGATATTCAGGCATCACTCTTCCCAATTCAACGGATTTTAAATATAAACATCTTTATCCTTTCGGTATATCCTACCCTAAATACGGGTTTTCTAAATAACTTCCTTTTCATTGACACGTAAAGTGAAAATATTTCCGATAAGATATGTAATTAACCGAAACAAGTTAATTTTTTGGATTTATGTATGTATGTTCTATGCTACTAAGAAAAAACAACCATTCATATTACATTCTTTGATTTAATTATATACATATATCTTATATGAATAATATTTTTGTCGTTGAGATTTCTGGTAATACAAGTTAATATTTAGCTTGTAATTTTATTGATCGACTAAAATTAATAATTTTTTTTGTCTAAACAATATGCCTAAAGAGGAATAAATATTTATAATACTATGTAGGAATTATCATGCAGCCTTTCTCTTCGCGTGCGTTACTTGGTTATTGTCAGCCATTTTACACATTTTTATTGGATAAAACCATGAAGCATTTTTTCTCTCACTTATGGCTGAGGTTTTTGTCGAAGAAAAGCTTATACCCTGAGGCAGGTTAACTTCGACGGCAGGATTTGAAAAAAATTGTGACTTCTCAGGTCGAGAACGTCATTCAAATTCTTAAAAAAATCATCATAATAATTGTGGATTGCTTTGATCTGTAATTGTATACCCGTGGCACCAGTGGATATTATATACTTTATACTTTTACTTAAAATAATTTTTTTTTTAATGTTATTTAGTATTAGAAAATCTAGAAAAACAAAGTATATGTGTGCGTGCATATTAGCATCTTAATGAGCAAAATATTGTAGGAGTTCATTTTTAAAGAGCCATGTACTTCGAATGGTTTTGATCTTTTGCAGCAGAGCGTTCCAAAGACGAACAGCAATAACAAAGAATTGCAGCTCAGTGTCAACAAATTTAATAACACTGTTGTTTAATTTTACTTCACTGTAGCCCTCGAGTTTGAAAGTATTTTTGTAGATAACGATGCACAGTGATTTACTCGGATTTAAAAGTACCCTTGCTTACATGATCTAAGTTAGTGTTGAGCTGACATATAATTGAACATCATCTGCGGATACATGAATATTACAATAGTTTAAAACACTTGGCAGATCGTTTACATATAACACAAAAAACGAGAATCGAGCTTGCGGAACTCATTAAGTTACGAGTAAATAGTTTGACATAATGTCACCGGCACAAAGAGCTTGCGAGCGATCCCTGAGATATGATTTTATTAAATGTAATTGGAAATTTCAAGGTTAGAAGTTCATGATTAACAGTATCGAAAGTTTTAGAATGGTACAGAAGTGTTAATAAAGTTACGCGATCTTTGTCAATGTTGAGTCTGATGTCGTCCGATAGCCTTATTAGCGCCATTGTACAGCTTCTGTTGGATCTAAAGTCATACTTTTTTTGCAGTAAAACGGCAGTATGGGTGCATTCGAGCTACGTAATTACTTCCACAAAATTGCAGCCTTATTACCTGTTTGCAACTGCGCTACTGATACTCTGCTGTAACTTTGTAAATTACACAAGCCTGCAAAAAAAAATAATTGAGAGCTGTTTTGGTTTTTTGTGTAATTCTTATGTTTTTGGGTGTGCTGAATCCGAAAATAACTTTAATTTTGTCATAGAACGTCACTTTTTCTGACAATGTAGGTGTCTATGTTAAACAAGTTATCATCTTAAAATAAAATATAAAAGATTAAAAAATTTTTTTAAATTTATAATTGAGTAACAAAACTAATTTATTTATGTAAAATACATTAATTAGTAAGCACTAAACACATTCCTTTTTCTCAGTGAGACTCCTTTTGGTACATTTTCTCTTGTGGGACGCATCGGGAAGGTCTCTTTGAAGCGTCCAACAGAAGTCTGCCATCATTGAAACGCTCCATCTTTCCTGGTATCTTTTTCCCATCTCCTTAATATCTTGGTGAAATCGTTCACCTTGCTCTTCCCTCACGACTCCTAAATTTTCTGGAAAATAGTCGAGGTGGGAATGAAGAAAATGTACTTTTAATCTCATCAAGCAACCTAAAGCTTGAAATGCTTTTAAAATTCTTTTGACGATTTGTTTGTAGTTAGGATCTTTGTTATTGCCTAAAAACTTTGCCTCCGAGAGGCCCGGAAATTTTGATATTAAGTATATGAAGCAATTTCCATCTCATGGAAGTGACTTTACAAATTGCTTCATCAATGAAGCAAATGTACTTTTAAACTCATCAAGCAACCTAAAGCTTGAAATGCTTTTAAAATTCTTTTGACGATTTGTTTGTAGTTAGGATCTTTGTTATTGCCTAAAAACTTTGCCTCCGAGAAGCCCGGAAACTTTGATATTAAGTATATGAAGCAATTTCCATCTCTTGGAAGTGACTTTACAAATTGCTTTATGTGAAGCGGTGGTAGAAGAATTTTATGAGGAGGCACCAAAGTTTCATGCAGAACATTCTTTTCGCCAACTTTTTGGTCCACTGATTTGTTCGGTCTCTACTATCCCATAGACACAAAAAGAAATGAAATTTGGTAAACCCAGATTGTTGTCCGAGCGCCATGCCCAAGATTTTTAAAACACCGCACACTTGCCAACCGTGGTCTTTATATTTTAATTTGCAAAGAATCAATTCCAAGTTCTTGTAGGTTTCCTTGAGGTGTACGGAATGACCTACAGGAATGGAAGTGTAGAAACCGCCGTTGTGAAGCAGAACTGCTTTAAGGCTTCTCTTTGAAGAATCTATGAAAATACGCCACTGTGCTGGGTCGTATGAGATCTTAAATGTATCCATCTATGTATACTGAACCAAGATCTACAAAACAATATACTGAACCAAGATCTACATAACAATGACGAGTTAACACGTACATAATTGTACGGCGCTACTTTTTACACTATCGGAGCGCGCACGTTCAGGTTACAACCTGTTTATGTTTGTTAATGCAGCTCAAACAGGGTGTTCCTTATTTAGAAATTAATGATAGTTGTGGTAAACATTTAAAAACAGTAATCAAAATAAAATTATACCTATTATTAATGCCTACAAGTTAGCCCAAAAAACCCTTTTTTATAATAAAATTTTGCGTTTTGTAAATTAACCTTACGTTCTGGAATTTTTTGAGTATTTTTTTAGTTTTTAGAACACCTAAATCCATAGAAATCAGTTTGAAATATACAGATAGCGTTTTTGTTGCAGGCCTGTGTTATTAATCCACAGGACGTGATGCGTCTGTAACTTTTGTCCTGGGAGATAGAAATGTTTTAAAATTTAATAAGTCATGAAGTGGAGGGAGGTGTCCGGGTAAAGCCGGCATCGTAGGAGTACCGTTGTTATCAAAGTACCAAATTTTTCACAGAAAAAATTATTAAAACAAAATACAAACTACATAAAATTGTAAATATACCTATTTTAATCCTCAGTCGATTAAAGCAAATCTTGTTTACAGGATTCTTTTAAAATATATCGATTTACTTTATTTTTATACATTTTACGTCGACTCCTCCTTTGTGGATCAACCGGAAAGAAGGAAGCTATCAAAAAGGGATCATGGCTGCTCCCCTGTAACAGGGTATTTCATATATCTTAAAATAAAAATCTTAAAGATGTATAGGAAGACTCAAATTACTTAAATATAAAATTATCATTACATCTCGACCAACCTGACTAACACGATTGGCCTCAATCACGACTTACAGCAAGGTGTTTGAGTAGTGTGACCCGTTTGCGCTGGTGACTGAAGCGAGTGATTGTTTTCTTGAATTGGCGTAACCCATTTCCGAATTTTAATAGCTTCGACAACACCGTCGTAAGGTAAATGTGTTAGCTGGCAATTGTCAATGTCCATAATTACATAACGGTCATTCGGCAAGACCTTATGTATTACGTAAGGTCCGTGGTGTTATTGAACAAACTTTTTATTCGTTTCAACCGAAGTGGGGTCGAGCGAAAGCAGGGTGTGGATGAAGCGCAATATAGTGCCCAGGTTACCCTAGACACCTAGCCAATCCCACATCAAGACCGTAGTGCACGATGAGGAATCGTACCCTTCCAGAGGTGACCCTGTTTCCACTGAACACTACGGATCTAGACCCGGAGGGTGTCGAAACTACCCTTCCCCCCTAATCCAGGGTGTCATGCGTCACCGTGCCCATGGATGGTTTGCAGTCAGGGGGCTTTTCCGACTGTATTCTAACGGCGCCTCCCGGACACCGGTCCGCCTCCGGGAGTAACGATGGACTTGCTGCGGCATGGGGCTCTGCCGTTGGCGACCGTTCCCTTCCCCTTCCTTTTACTTCCGGCCACCGAACGGTCTCGGCTCAATAGGTGGCCAAAGAACCAGAATAATGAACACAACCAATCAACCAGCCTCGGAATCCTGCACGGGTAGTGCCGCCGACGGACACGGCGAAGTTACGTCCAACCCTGTCTCGGGAACCGCAACGACGGTGCCGAAAGGGCCTGCACGGCCCAAAACCCTACTTCGGTCCTCCGCAGCGACTGGAGATATGGCCCCACCCCTTGAGGGAAAGCCATACTCCGGGGAAGCCGGAAGTACTAAGCCCCTCGAGGGAAAGTCGCTTGCGGTGGAAAAGCTGAGGACGATCAATCCCCCCAGGCCCACCAAGGTCTCTCCTACCCTGCACAATTTGGTGGTCAAACAGGGGTCCTCTACGGACAAAAAACCAACCACCGCTGCGCAAAACACTGACAAAGCCATTAAGCCTCACGTCAGGGCCCAGCGCGACCGAAGGGCAGCCCTGAAGGTCATCAAACGGCTGGAGGCTATACCGTACGCCTAACTAACGGAGGCACAGAAATCCTCCCTCGAGTGGGCTAAGGGAGTCCTGAACGCCAGCGGAAAGCGCCTCTCAGGGAACGGCGAGAAGGACAAACCTCCCACTCGCACGGACCAGAAGAAGGACCTGGCCTCTAAGAGACAGCGATCTCAAGACTGGGGGTAGGATCGAAGAGGGGTAGGATCGAAGAGGCACAGGACTTCCTCCCCCCCGAACCATCGGTCGGTGGCCATATCAGCCAAGGCATTTAGCAAGGCTGCGAAGGAGCACCTGACGCTGGCTGTGCTCGATAAGAGCCATCCCGACGGGAACATCAGCACGGACAATTGGAAGTCCGTCTTGATGGGTCTCTGCAGGGTCTATAAGGGCATACTCCTGAAGTATCCCGGCCCTGCACCAGTCGTCCGCGACGCCGGCTGGTATCAAGGGCGAATCAAGCTGGTCGCGTGCGCGGACGAACGTGCAGTCCGGCTGTACAAGGAGGCAATCTCCTCGGTGGGACAGCTGTGGCCCGGGGCAGACTTGACGGCTGTCCACAGGGACGAGATCCCTAAGCGGCCTCGAGCCTGGGCTTGGGTCCCAGCGGAACCATCTCAACCGCAAGAGATCCTCGAGCTCATCCGCCTTGGCAACGCAGATCTACCCACCAATGATTGGAGGATAGTCCGAGTTGGCGAGACCAAGGAGAAGCAGCGCTACGTTGACCTCGTCATCAACGATGCTTCTATCCCAGTGCTCGCGGACTGTGGTGGGGTAATAAGCTACGGCTTCTACTCCATCACCATTAAGGTCCACAAGAGGGCGGAGGGAGCCAGACAGACGGACCAGACGGGCAACGCCTCGAGCACACCCGACTCCGTTACTACTCTCACTGGCGAGGGGGCCAACAAACCGGGAGACACCTCGAGCGTCCCCAAGGCCCCGGAGCCAGACTCCAACAGTAAATTAAAACCGAGCGCCTTGAGCGCAACGGAGGACATCCCACCGGGGGTATCGGACGTCGCGACGGATGCTGAGAGCGAAACGGGCTCAGTATCCGCATACGTCGGGTCGATATACAGCCGATGGGTAGCGCCTGATGATGAGGACCAGCTTCTGGCTTCGGAATCTGAGGAGGCGGACCTTGACATCACAGTCAGGGCCGTCACCCAAAGAGAAGAGCCAGAGGCAATGGACGTCGGTGATTCTAGAGATGGTGCGACTGTATTCTAACGGCGCCTCCCGGACACCGGTCCGCCTCCGGGAGTAACGATGGACTTGCTGCGGCATGGGGCTCTGCCGTTGGCGACCGTTCCCTTCCCCTTCCTTTTACTTCCGGCCACCGAACGGTCTCGGCTCAATAGGTGGCCAAAGAACCAGAATAATGAACACAACCAATCAACCAGCCTCGGAATCCTGCACGGGTAGTGCCGCCGACGGACACGGCGAAGTTACGTCCAACCCTGTCTCGGGAACCGCAACGACGGTGCCGAAAGGGCCTGCACGGCCCAAAACCCTACTTCGGTCCTCCGCAGCGACTGGAGATATGGCCCCACCCCTTGAGGGAAAGCCATACTCCGGGGAAGCCGGAAGTACTAAGCCCCTCGAGGGAAAGTCGCTTGCGGTGGAAAAGCTGAGGACGATCAATCCCCCCAGGCCCACCAAGGTCTCTCCTACCCTGCACAATTTGGTGGTCAAACAGGGGTCCTCTACGGACAAAAAACCAACCACCGCTGCGCAAAACACTGACAAAGCCATTAAGCCTCACGTCAGGGCCCAGCGCGACCGAAGGGCAGCCCTGAAGGTCATCAAACGGCTGGAGGCTATACCGTACGCCTAACTAACGGAGGCACAGAAATCCTCCCTCGAGTGGGCTAAGGGAGTCCTGAACGCCAGCGGAAAGCGCCTCTCAGGGAACGGCGAGAAGGACAAACCTCCCACTCGCACGGACCAGAAGAAGGACCTGGCCTCTAAGAGACAGCGATCTCAAGACTGGGGGTAGGATCGAAGAGGGGTAGGATCGAAGAGGCACAGGACTTCCTCCCCCCCGAACCATCGGTCGGTGGCCATATCAGCCAAGGCATTTAGCAAGGCTGCGAAGGAGCACCTGACGCTGGCTGTGCTCGATAAGAGCCATCCCGACGGGAACATCAGCACGGACAATTGGAAGTCCGTCTTGATGGGTCTCTGCAGGGTCTATAAGGGCATACTCCTGAAGTATCCCGGCCCTGCACCAGTCGTCCGCGACGCCGGCTGGTATCAAGGGCGAATCAAGCTGGTCGCGTGCGCGGACGAACGTGCAGTCCGGCTGTACAAGGAGGCAATCTCCTCGGTGGGACAGCTGTGGCCCGGGGCAGACTTGACGGCTGTCCACAGGGACGAGATCCCTAAGCGGCCTCGAGCCTGGGCTTGGGTCCCAGCGGAACCATCTCAACCGCAAGAGATCCTCGAGCTCATCCGCCTTGGCAACGCAGATCTACCCACCAATGATTGGAGGATAGTCCGAGTTGGCGAGACCAAGGAGAAGCAGCGCTACGTTGACCTCGTCATCAACGATGCTTCTATCCCAGTGCTCGCGGACTGTGGTGGGGTAATAAGCTACGGCTTCTACTCCATCACCATTAAGGTCCACAAGAGGGCGGAGGGAGCCAGACAGACGGACCAGACGGGCAACGCCTCGAGCACACCCGACTCCGTTACTACTCTCACTGGCGAGGGGGCCAACAAACCGGGAGACACCTCGAGCATCCCCAAGGCCCGGAGCCAGACTCCAACAGTAAATTAAAACCGAGCGCCTTGAGCGCAACGGAGGACATCCCACCGGGGGTATCGGACGTCGCGACGGATGCTGAGAGCGAAACGGGCTCAGTATCCGCATACGTCGGGTCGATATACAGCCGATGGGTAGCGCCTGATGATGAGGACCAGCTTCTGGCTTCGGAATCTGAGGAGGCGGACCTTGACATCACAGTCAGGGCCGTCACCCAAAGAGAAGAGCCAGAGGCAATGGACGTCGGTGATTCTAGAGATGGTGCGGATTCTACAAATTAATCTGCACCACTCCAAGGCAATTTCTGCGACTCAGCGAAAGGGCTGAGGTCATCATTCTCGTCCAAGAGCCGTGGATCGTCAGAAACAGGGTTTGCGGACTGAACTCTGATACCTACCAAACGGTAACAGCCAAAATACAGCGACGAAGACACAGTATGCGTAAGCGTCCAGCTTAAAGAGAGCGTCGTCTGGTTCCTGACGAGCTATATGGCCCACGACAGCTAATCTCTCCCTCCAATAAGACTGAAGGAAGCCATCATAGGGGCTGAAAAAGAAAAACTCCCGGTCATAATTGGAGCCGATTCGAACTCACATCATGAGATATGGGGCTCAAGCGATACCAACCCTCGAGGTGAGTGTTTACTTGATTTTATATTAGCAAATAATTTATATATATGCAACCGGGGGAACGATCCCACCTTCATGACCTCTGTCAGAAGAGAAGTGCTGGACATCACCATCGCATCAGGCAGCCTGCCAGACCTGATAAGCAACTGGCAAGTGTCCAAAGAGCACTCCTTTTCCGACCACCTATACATAACTTTCAAGATAACTCTCAATCATACTACTCTAACGGCGTATAGGAATAAGAGGCGGACGGATTGGCAGAAATATAAAAACGTCCTCCAAGCCTCTCTGTCCAGACACGTTTATCACGGTAGGCTAGGCCTATCGCAAACACCTGACGAAGCGAGTCCCTCAAACACGAAGGTCGTTTCTCTCGGTGAGCTTGACTCATCGTCAAAAATAGATGAAGCGGTAGACCTTATAACAAACGCATGCAATTCTGCGTTTAGAGTCTCCTGTCCTAAGACCCTCCCGAAGGGTAAAAAGAAACCCCAGTGGTGGAATCTAGAGATTTCAGCACTCAGGAAAGAGAGCAGGCGCCTCTTTAACCTAGTCAAGAGGACAGGTCTTTGGCAACCATACAAAGACGCTCTTAAAACTTTCAAGAGGCCATTAAGACAGCACAACGCAAATCTTGGCAAAACTTCTGTAACAACATAGAAGAAAACTCCGAAGCCAACAGGCTGAGGAAGGTTCTCTCGAAAAGTGCCCCAACGATGAACTCTATTCAAAAACCAAACGGAGAATGGACACCTACAACCGACGAAATGCTGGTGCTACTAATGACCACCCACTTCCCTGGGTGCTCTGATGACTGCAATACCGCGCCAGGTCTGCAAGCCAACTCACTCTTAGGGAATACCGCAGGGGACATAGTGAGGTACGATAAGGTGGAATGGGCAGTGATGTCCTTCGAACCTTACAAATCTCCAGGACCAGACGGAATTTTCCCCGCACAACTGCAAGCAGCGAAGGACCTTCTCTGTCCCCTGCTTACACAGATCTTTACAGCATGCCTTACCCTCACCCACATTCCATATGAGTGGACGAAGGCGAAAGTGGGTTTTCTACCAAAGGGAGGCAGGGCAGCTCATGCAAAACCCAAGGACTTCAGGCCCATAAGCCTCACCTCGTTCCTTATCAAAACTCTTGAGAGGCTCATCGGCGAAATATAAGGAAAGACAAACTCTTCCCCAACCAGCATGCATACTCAAAAGGCAAATCCGTGGAGACTGCTCTCCATGACATCGTCTCAACGATTGAGAAAGGGTTGGCCATAAAGGAGTTCACGCTGGGGATCTTTCTAGACATCAAGGGAGCTTTCAACAATGTCTATCCCGAAGCTGTTATCAAATCACTTTGTATGGTGAGGATACAGCAGGGACTGGTGGACTTTGTGGGGCTCCTTCTCAGGAAAATATCGATATTCTCAACAGTAGGGGACAGCTCTAAATCCAAACATGTGGCTAGAGGCACACCCCAGGGAGGTGTTCTGTCACCTTTACTCTGGAACCTTACTGTAAACGACTTACTCTCAAACCTCAAGAGCACCGGCTGCAAGGTCGTGGCATATGCTGACGACTTGGCAATCACAGCAACGGGCAAACATCTTCAGGTCATAAGCGATTTACTGCAAAACGCTCTAAATATCGTAGCTCGCTGGTCGGTGGAATGTGGACTTAACGTCAATCCCGCCAATACCGAAGCAGTGCTCTTTACAAGGAAATACAAAATTCCCGTTTTCAAACTACCATCCGTAAACGGAGTGGTTCTCCAGTGGTAGATAAAAAACTCGACTGGAGGCGGAATATTGAAGACCGCTCCAAGAAAGCTATTGTTGCTCTATACGCCTGTAAGACGGCCGTGGGGAAGAAGTGGGGTATAAAGCCACACATTATACACTGGATGTCCACAGCTGTGATAAGACCCATTCTCTTCTACGGGATCGTCGTATGGTGGCCGGCATTGAGCAGAACTCGTACCAGAGCCAAGCTAGAACGGGTCCAGAGGGCTGCCGCAATGCTCACCACGGGAGCACTGCCCTCTACACCCACCAAATCTCTGGAAATAATGTTGAATCACCCACCGGTGGATTTCTACGGCAAATTTCTGGCGGCCTGCAGTGCGGCCAGGCTAAATGCGATCCTTCCGTGGAGAAATCTTAACCATGGGCACGCAAAGGTCCTGGAAACTCTGCCCGACAACCCGATAAGGTTGGATTACATTATACACCCTCCATTCTCTGGAAATAGATTCTCCACAAGAATCTCAGAAAGGAGCGCATGGACAGGTATCATAGACCTGGATCCAGGATCGACAGCTATGTACACAGATGGTTCCAAGTTAAACGAACGAGTAGGCAGCGGGATTTACTCTAGTGAACTCGATCTAAACCTCAGTCTTCGTTTACCGGACCACTGCAGTGTTTTCCAGGCCGAACTAAATGCAATAATGGAAGCAGCTCGTGGCCTTACAACGTGCACCTCTTTAGAACGAGGCATTACCATTTATTCTGACAGCCAGGCTGCCATCAAATCTCTGACATCCTACGGTACAACCTCCAAGGTAGCCTTTGAATGCAGAGCAGCTCTAAACCAGCTGTGTTGCATGGGTCCCTGGCCATAAGGACATTCCTGGCAATCGCCTGGCTGATGAACTAGCAAGAAAAGGGACGGAACTAACTATGATAAACTCTGCTCAAGAGGCGGGTTTACCCTTGGCATCCTATAAATACAGATTAAGATCTGAGCTTATGGGTAAGGTAAATGTAAGGTGGGCATCGGAGCCCACCTGCCACATTACCAGACAAATCTGGCCAGAAGCCGATGAGAAGCGCTCTAAAGCTCTCACTATGCTTGGCCGCTCCTCTCTCAGATTAGTAGTTGGGGTGATAACCGGGCACTGCCTCATGGGTACGCATTGGGAAAGGCTGGGCTACGCAACAAATGATTTTGGCCGCAGTTGCCGAAACGAGGAGGAGGTGGAGAGTATTGAGCACTACCTCTGCCACTGCCCCGGCTTGGCCAAGACGCGCAGTAAAGCTTTTAAAAGTTACTTTCTGGACTGTCTAGCTGACTTGAACTCAGCAAACATCTCCAACTTTCTACTCTACATTAAGCGCACAGGATGGTTCAATTTTTGAAAGAAGGGAGGGAGGGAATGCATGGCTTATGCCAGTGGTATCACAACGGGCATCTTACGGCCTAAGTGTGCCACCGTGCTCCTGTGCGGTGGCAGCCACCCTAACCTAACCTAACCTAACCGAAGTGTCAACATGCCTGATCACTACAAAGTACCCGACCAAGTATCTTTTTGCAGGTACACTTTTCTTGAGAAAATATTGTAGGTTGTACTCCTGCGATCTTTCTATTTTACCTTGGGCGTCTTTTCTGATATTAACTATGTCTCTAGAAGTACCGTCCAGTAGCTTCTCGTCCAGGAATTCAGTCAACTCATCCACTATGCAACCCCGTTGCTCAACTCCAAACAGCAATTCGCTGGGGGTATATCTAGTCGTGCTATGACCGGTATTATTTATGGCGTATTCCACTTGGGGAAGTCTACCTACCCAGTCGGCATGCTCCATTGATTCGGTGAACTTGCCTAACATTGCCTTGAGTGTCCGATTAACTCTCTCCACCTGACCGTTTGCTTGTGGTGAGGCCACTGCAACCTTTACATGGCCTATGTTGCGCTTCAAGAGGAAATTACTAATTTCGAAGGAAGTAAAGCACGTCCCTCTGTCTTGGATGGCTATAATAAGTAAAGTATTTTTCCAAGGCAAAAGAAACTTTTTTCGTACTGGTAGAATTAACGGGGTACAATTTTACGTACTTTGTAAACGCGTCGATTACTACGAGTATATGCTTTCGTTTCGACTTAATGGCTGGCAGAGGGCCAAAGTGATCCAAGTGGAGGGTGTCAAACGGTATTGGTTTTTTTTGGAATACTAAACAAGTTGTGTTCATTTGATCACGCTAGGGCGGAGAATATGATACACTTCACGCAGTTTTGGATAAATCGGGTGATCTTGTCTCTCATTTTATTGAACCAAAAGCTTTTACGTATTTGATCGTGGCACTTATCAACTCGCATATGACCGATCTTCTCATGAACCATCCTAATTATGTTATCTTGCTTCTCCAAAGGTACACATAATAAAACTTGCTGGCCCACCCTACGAAAAACCAGTCCAGCTACACGTTCGTATTCTACAACCTCCCCTTTTCCATCACCTTGACTAGTTCTCTTAGTTTAGCGTCCCGATTTTGGGCTACTTGAATTTGGAAGTCTATGTCGGTGGGATCTACAGCAGCAACCAAGTTGTATTTAGTTATACCCAAAAGATCGCCCTGTTGCCGTGTAAAATGTCTGGATCTCCCGAAACTTGCAGGCGTATGATTATTTTCGGAAATCGGTAGGTCTCCTGCACTTAGGCGAGTTCGAACGTTGTCGTGCACCAAGGAAACCTCATCGCAGGTTTCTTCATTTCGTGGTAACGGATGACGACTTAAGGCATCCGCATGGGTGAGGTTCATCCCCTTTCGGTGCTGGATGGTGTAATTGAAATTTTCTAGCTCTATTGCCAACCGGGCTGTTTAGGCCTCCGTGCTAAACTCAATTAAAAAATATTGGGTCACCCTTTATTTCATGTGTTTTCCTTTGGCACACACATACACACACGGTACTGGAAGAACGACAGTTTTTCCAGCTAGTAATTTAAGCGATTTCCCCTCAAAACGGTTTTCATTAAAAACTGCTTTTGAGAGGTTGGAGAAACGTTTTAGATTTTTCACTGGTTCACTCCCGTTTTGGAATCACCGAAGATCACAGCCGTTGTTTTCAGCCACCACATATCCGTCAGGTAAAATATTGTTCACCCAGGAAACATATCATTGCCAATAAAACGAACTCTTTAAATTTTACACAAAGCCTAACATTTGTCCTTTTATTATATTTTTATATCATATAAACACTGGTGCCATTTCGAGTTTGAACACTCCGTCAGCATCAACGTTTTCATGGTCCTTTTGCGCCGAGAACCTATTTAACCAGTCCACCATTGGGAGCGATAGCTACATCACGTTAAGTAGCAGCTTTAATACAGTCCACTTTTTCCAACAGGATTTTCAACTGCGTTTAAAACACATCGTCGACCACCATCACAATTTTAATACAGCACTGTTCATCGCAACAAGACAGCTTGCCGCAACTCAACTTGCCACAACTAGCAACAAAGCACTTGCCACATCAACGTTTTCATCGTCACTTATCGAGCTCCAGTTAAACTGCACGAAAGGTACGTGGTTGACATTTCTTGCACATATATTTACAAAACCGTATTCGCGTAAAAAAAAAAAATCGCTTGAAATTCCGTGCGCAAAATTAGAATAATAACCTGGAGTGATTTGTGGAGGTAGTCAGTGTTTAAAATATACTTTATTTTATATATCAAGCGAATGACACACAGTTTAATTGCACACATACATACGCCTATTTGCGAAGAAGGCTCACTAGTGTTGTTGGTGTAACAATTAAATCAAATTAAGGTCAAACACGATTAGTTTAGTTTTCTTGAATTTGAATCATTTTCAATTTGCAAAGCACGTTTTTTTGTTTATTAACACACTTATCGGCTTTCATTAATTTTTTTCTTTAATCGTGTTTATTACTTTTCACATTTCAATTTGCATAATCGTTGCACTAGCAGCACTACACTTGTATGAAGTATTCATAACCTCATTGTTCAACACACTGTTTCGGTGAATTGCACATTTTGATTTCACTGATCTGTCGGAGAATTTCACATCCACAAAATCACTGCGGGCACAAATTTAAACAAATTCTGATCGATATTCCATCAACACATATTGGCGAAAGTTGGGTGGCGAGAATCTTTAAAGATAGACTTATAGTTTGCATTAATATACACATAATATCAAAATAATATACGCATATACATACATATACATAAATTTGCATTAAAAATAAAATCAAGTGTGTGATTGTACATACATATACATACATACATATATTTTAAATTCTGGTGTTAAAATTTTTTGAATTGGTGGCTTAATAGGCATTTGTTTCACATTCTTGGAAAACACTATATTTTTCTCTTGAGCTTTCGTTTGTCAATTTATCCCAACTATGGACTCATTCATTCGGTCAGCAGAAGCTGTAATCGAATTCGAATCCGATTTCAGCAGCACCCCAAGCTCTGAACAAAACAAACATGGTCTTGCAATACAACAAGACGAATTAAAAGCTCTATGGGAAAAGACAAAGGTAGCTTACGATGGGCTTATCAACTCAGAGGGGTTAACTAAAGAAGACATTAGGTCAATCAAGAAAAAACATAAAATTAGCTTCGCTAGTTACATCAAATGCATGTCTGGAATGGCTACTCAAGCGGAAGAGCTTGCTAGCTCAGAAAAAGATATTAAGGAAGAGTCAGTTCGTGAATACAACATTCGTCTCCCTCCTTGTGATACGGAAGTGTTTAAAGGCGATTATATTTCATGGCCAACATTCCGGGATATGTTTACGGCCATATACATACTCAATAAGCGCCTCACTCCCGTAGAAAAACTTTTCCATTTAAACCAAAAAACGCAGGGAGAAGCGAAAGACATAGTTAGAAAATGTCCTCTAACAAATGAAGGATTCACCACAGCGTGGAAAAACTTAAGCGATAGGTACGAAAATAAACGTATTCTTGTGAATTCCCAACTAAAAATACTTTTCAGCTTAGAGGCGGTAGAGAGTGAGTGCGGTAGCTCCATTAAAAAATTGCAGCGAGATATAAACAATTGCATCTCGTCATTACAAAGTCATCAAATTGACATATCAAACTGGGATGCAATAATAACGTATCTCTGCTCAACTAAATTGCCTGAAAGTTCATTAGCATTATGGGAACAAACAATTGAAAACAAGACGGAGATATCCAGGTGGGAGGATATGGATAAATTCCTGTCCAATAGGTTCCAAACTTTGGAAACAGTCTCAGGCTTAAAGGGTGTCAAACAGTGTCGAACTGACAAACAACAGTTCAGAAAGTTTCCGGCTGAACCTCCACAAAAGAGACTTGGCGTTTTCCAGCTCGCGTCAATTTATGCCACAACGGCACTGAATTTTCAGCTCGGGCATTAATAGACTCTGGTTCTGAGTGCACGTTTATAACAGAACGCCTCAAACGCAGAGTGAATTTACCGACAAAGAGTTTACATGCGCAGGTATCAGGCATCAATAACACGGTTTCTGCACAGGTAACAGAAGCCTGTTTAATTCAATTGCGGTCACCAGTTGACCCTTTAATCAATATTAACACTACAGCGCTAGTATTGCCTCAACTAACCGGAAATCTGCCGACTTGCCGAATAGATGCGCTAACTAAGCAAGCATTTCCGGATCTAGTATTAGCAGACAAGAGGTTCTTCATTAATGAACAAATTGATCTTGTCCTGGGTGGCGATATTTATGCACAAATAATACTGAGTGGGATTAGGAAGAACGTTTTAGGAACGCTTCTCGCACAAGAAACGGTCTTCGGTTGGATCTTAACCGGTCAAACTGACTCGGCAACCCCAACCAAGAAATGCGTATCATTCTATAGTGAAGTTACTTTAGACAAGCGCCTAACGTCATTTTGGGAATTGGAGGAAATCCCGAAAAAGAAAATATATAATAAAGATGAAGTTTACTGTGAAGAACTTTATAAACGAACGACAAGGCGAAATAAAGAAGGCAAATACATTGTGTCATTGCCATTCAAACAAGATTTTCCAAAGAATATTCGCTTAGCTCCGTCACTGAAAATCGCTTGCTCTCAATTTTTTCGAAATGAGACACGGTTAGTAAAGGACCCACCTTTACAAAAGGAATATATAAGAGTCTTGTCTGAATACGCGAGTTTAGGACATATGAAGCGGATCAACGAACGCGTTCTAAGCGACGAATGTGATAGCTACTTCCTTCCCCACCATTCCGTCAAAAAGGAAGAGAGCACCACAACCAAAGTACGAGTTGTGTTTAACGCATCGAGTCCAACTGCAAACGGAATTAGCCTTAACGATGTCATCCATCCGGGTCCAGCACTACAAAGTGATCTGACTATAGTAATACTGCGGTGGAGGTTATTTCAATATGTATTTAATAGCGACATCGAGAAGATGTATCGCCAAATCTTATTAAATCCGAATGAAACGAAATACCAACGAATAGTGTTTCGAGAAAATCCCAGTGAACCAATTAGTTTTTATGAGTTGAACACAGTTACCTTCGGTGTTAATTGCGCACCCTACTTAGCTATTAGAACACTGCTTCAATTAGCCGACGATGTAGAGAATTCATACCCTATGGCGGCAGAAATACTAAGGAAATGCATGTATGTCGACGATGTTTTAGCTGGAGGACATACCATCGACTCTGCCATCAAGGCCAAGGAGGAGGTATTAAAAGTGCTACAATCTACAAACTGCGAAGAAATACTGGAAGGACTACCAAAATTACACCTTCTACATGAAAACTTTTTAGAATTTGAGGACACCAGCACGGTCAAAGCTCTGGGCATTAGATGGAACGCCCATTCTGATCATTTTTATTTTACAGCTAAGCCATTCAAATCCCAGGCTCGCTTTACCAAAAGATCTATTCTCTCAGACATTGCAAAATTATTCGACCCGTTAGGATGGCTTGCACCATTTATTGTTACTGCCAAAATTCTAATGCAGCAGATTTGGTTAGAGGGAACAGGTTGGGACGACACCGTGTCACCCACTACGACAACCGGTGGCAAAACTTTTTAGAAAGCTATTGTCACATCGATACTATTCGCATTCCTCGCTGGGTGTACTTTTCTCCAGTGGATAAAGTCGAAATCCATGGATTCTGCGACGCATCGGAAAAAGCATACGCAGCCACTGTTTTCCTTCGCGTTCAGAAAGCGGAAAAGGTTTTTGTTAACCTTTTGCTGGCAAAGTCTAAAGTAGCACCAAGTAAAACTATTTCTTTGCCACGTTTGGAACTCTGCGGTGCAGTATTGCTGGCAGAACTCATCGAGTCGACCGTCATCAATCTGAACTTTGCTCACCTTACAAAGTATCTTTGGACAGACTCTACTATTGTTCTTGCCTGGATTCGTAAGCCCCCGTGCTCATGGTCAACATTTGTTGCCCATCGAGTAACAAAAATAATTGAAAAGGTTGGAGACCAAAATTGGCTCCATGTAGACTCTTCATCAAATCCGTCAGACCTGGCTAGCCGAGATATTAATGTGCAAGAATTGGCTGATGCTTCCTTGTGGTGGCAGGGCCCTTCTTGGCTACAAGAAGAAAAAGGAAACTGGCCCAAACAGAATGACAACTATGATACTGAGTTAGAACAGAAAAGGGTTCAGGTCTGTGCATCAACTACACTCGATACTAATGTGGATATTCTTGGTAGGTTTTCTGATCTATCGAGAGCTTTGAGAGTTTTATCATATGTGTTAAGATTTTATCAAGGAACTCGTCCAAGCACTAGAGCTTCGTTTAAAGCGAAGTCTTGCTTAATTTCATCTGATGAAATTAAAGCAACGACACGACGCTTAATAATAGTTTGTCAGAAGAAGCATTACAGTCGGGAATATTCGGCATTGGAATCCGGAAAAACGATAAATTCAAAAAGTGAAATCTTGCTCCTTAACCCTTATATCGACAAAGAGAACATGATTAGGACGGGTGAGCGCCTAGGTAAATCTCTGGATCTTTCCTTTAATGAGCGCCATCCAATTATTCTTCCGTATAACTGTAGCTTGTCCCGTCTCATAGTCCAGTTCGTCCACAAAGTGTCACTGCACGGTGAGAATCAGCTAATGTTGCGTTTGATTCGAACGCAATATTGGATACCTCGAGTCCAGAATATGATTAGGTCAACCATTCACATCTGCAAGATCTGCACGATCTACAGAAAACGCTCGCAGTCTCAGCTTATGGGTATACTTCCTACAGAACGTACCACATTCTCACGCGCATTTACTAATACGGGGGTTGACTTCACAGGTCCATTCGATATAAAGAACTACAATGGACGAGGTTGTCGAGTATCCAAGGGCTACGTCTGCCTGTTTGTGTGTTTTGCAACGAAGGCAATCCATTTGGAAGCCACCTCCGATTTAAGCACACAATCATTTCTGGCAGCATTTGCAAGATTTGTAGGAAGACGAGGCTGCCCGATGAACATGTATTCCGATAATGGAACGAACTTCGTCGGTGCCTCTCGAACATTAAAAACAGAAATAAAAGCTTTTATATCTGATGCTCGCAATAGCACCTTGTCAAAATATACCCAACAATAGCTTACGTGGCATTTTATCCCCGCCGCAGCACCCCATATGGGTGGACTGTGGGAGGCGGGAGTTAAAAGTTTTAAAAGCCACTTTACAAAAATCGCTTCCAACCATAAATATACGCTTGAAGAGTTTACGACCTTACTTTGCAGAGTTGAGTCCTGTCTCAACTCTCGACCATTGAGTCCCTCATCAAATGAACCGACGGACTTGGAACCATTGACACCAGGTCATTTTTTAGTGGGCGGACACCTTCTTGCTCAGCCTGAAGTAGACGCTGACGAAAACCGCGCCTCGATTGTAAATCGGTGGCAAAGACTGAAGGCTTTACACCACAAATTTTGCAAGAGGTGGAAGACAGAATACCTGTCTGAACTTCAAAAACGCAATAAGTGGAAATATCCACAATCAAACATAAAGAAAGGTGACCTCGTCGTTATCAAAGAAGATAACCTGCCACCTAATGAGTGGAGATTAGGCAGGGTCGCCAAACTGCACCCAGGCTCGGATAGCAAGGTAAGAGTAGTGGATGTTATAACCGAAAGAGGACAAGTCACCAGGCCATTAGTGAAATTAGTCATATTACCCGCAAATGAGGAACAGGAAGAGGAGCAACGACCTTCTCACGAAACCGATTCCCCTCTTGCAACACCTACATCGATCGTAAAACCCAACGTGGATTCCACTTCGTAACTCCCATCCAATTCCACATCGCAATTTCCAATTCAAAATCAAAATTTTATTTTAAGAGGAATATTCGAACCGGAAAATGGTTCGTTTGAATAAGGGTTGTATTAGTAAGTAACACTACCATTCTTGAAGATATTCAGAAAAGGCATTACAACGTTGAGGTGCCATCATGGCTTATAGTTTAATACATCAGTCCCTTTACGTTAAAACATATATCTACAATCCACACCCCTTTCCCAATGCCGTAAAATTTCCCACTCGTTTTTTCTTTGTGACCCTGGACTTCATGCAATACACATAAGTTTAAAGCAGTGCATTTTATATAACGATATAAGCCACCAGGAATTAAAACAACTCAGCAAGCAAAACAGATACTAATTTATACATTAAACGAGAAGAAAATCTACGTTACTAAATAGTAAAACTCACCCGCCTCCAGCTTTGGTATCAACGAACGGCTGACCCATTGCATCTTTCGGTTCTTCCGATTGCGTGGTATCCTATCGATGCTGACTTATTGGGTGGTGGCCAATCGAGTCATTGAAGATGCCAAAATATGCTTCGAACATCGAAAAACAAATCCGTGTATCAAATAGCTACCAGCAGCATTGCTACATATCTGCCTAAAGAGAGATATTTTCAGTACAAAAACAAATTTTCAGGCTTAAATTCAAAACACAAACTGGAACTTATATATGCGTGTGCAAATTGCATAATACCATTTGAAATGTTTGTTTTAATACTTAAGTCTGTACGACTTTTGCATACATATATGTACATATGTATGTGTGTTTTTTTTTTTTTTTTTTTTTTTTTTCGGTTACGACCAGGGAGGAGGAATCTTCTTAGATACGAGCAGCCCGTGCTGCCCGCATGCCCGATTTGCCTCCTGGCACCTACGGACAAAACCCAACCTCCTTCGTACGCTGGGCCTGTGGCGCCCCTGCGGGACTATCAATTCCGATATTACTTCGCAGGGCAGGCACTGGACGTTATTCTTCGTCTTCACTCAGCGTGCGTTCTTAGTTTGCGCGATTCGCGTTTCGCTCGTCTATTCTTAACCGTTTCATTACCGCCGTGATGATGTCTGCGCACTTTTTCCATACATTTTCTTCAGCCAACATGGCTTTCAGTAAGCCCTCGGGGGTCACGGCACCGCCTATACATTGTTTCAGGTGGTTGCGTTCATAATCAAATCTGTGGCAATCCATTAGTACGTGCTCTGCGTTTTCAGTTTTCCCATCGCAATGTAGGCAGTGGGGATGATCGGCATGTTTGTACTTATGTAAGTATTGGCGGAGACAGCCATGCCCGGTGAGGAACTGCGTGAGGTAGAAATCAGTATCTCCGTGTTTTCTTTTGGTCCATTCGCCTACATTTGGGATCAATTTCTTTGTCCATCGACCTTTCGAGGACGAGTCCCACCTTTTCTGCCACTCGTCGATGCTTTGTTGCATTATTTTGCTGCGTTCGCTTGGACTGCGCTTGATCTCTGCTGCCGCTCTGGCAGCTATGTCCATCGGACATCTTCCTGCTAGCAAATTTGCTGCTTCATCTGACACTGTCCCGAACGCGCAGCACACCCTTAAAGACGATAGTCTGTGCACTGAAGCTGGTGCTCTCATATATGAAGTTACAGAGGTAGCGGTTTCCCATACTGGGGCTGCGTACATCAGGATGGACGAACTGACCGTCGCAAGCAGTTTCCTTCTATGTTGTTTTGGACCTCCTATATTTGGCATGAGTCTTGCTAGAGCTGTGCTGACTTTTCTCGCCTTCTCGCTAGCATAATTAAGGTGATCCTTGAAGCTCAGACGACGGTCGAGTATGACACCGAGATATTTGATGGTTGGGCTGGAATCTACAGTGTGGCCTCCTATTCTTATTTGGATGTTTTCAACTCTTTTCCGGCTGGTAATTAGCAGCGCTTCAGTCTTATGTTCCGCTAACTCTAATCCTGCTGTTTGAAGCCATGTTTTGGCGGAGGCTATGGTGTCGGTGCACATGCGTGACACGTCTACTAAGTGTTTTCCGACCACTACGACCGCGATATCATCAGCGTATCCTATAATAGACACTCCTTCTGCTTTTTCTATTCTCAGGATGCCATCATACATAATATTCCAAAGGAGCGGTCCAAGGACTGACCCCTGGGGCACGCCTCCAGTAACATGGTACTTTTTTGGTCCTTCGTTGGTGTCGTAGAAAAGCTCTCTTTCGCTGAAATAGCTATTAATTATTCGAATTAAATAGTGCGGAATATTCATTGCCTTCATCGCAGTTATTATTCGGCTCCAGTTGGCAGAATTAAAAGCGTTTTTTACGTCCAACGTGATTACAGCACAGTACTGCTTTGCTCCTTCAAACCATCTCTTGCCTTCGAGGGCTTTTCGCGCTATCTCACAAACTGCCGATATTGCGTCGACAGTTGAACGCTTCTTCCGGAAGCCATATTGCCACCTTGAAAGTCCCTGATCACCTTCCGTGATTTTTTGAATCCGCGCGCAGATTATTGCTTCGAGTATTTTTCCTGCACTGTCCAGCATGCACAGGGGCCTATATGATGATGGCTCTTCCGGTGGTTTGTTGCATTTGGGCAGTAAGACTAGCCGTTGTCGCTTCCATTTCTTTGGGAAGATGCCTTCTTGGATGCACTTCGTGTATAACCCACAAAAGAGTTCTGTTTTCTTCTCAATAATATACTTTAGAATCCCATTTGGAATACCGTCCATGCCAGGTGACTTTTTGCTTTTTATTTTGGCAGTAGCAGCGAGCAGTTCTTTCTTGGTAACTGGCGGGATTTCAGCAATTTCTAGCGCTAATGATTGCGGCGCTTGGTCTACGCCTTGCTGTGGAAAGAGCCCAAGAACTATGCGCTTCATTATTGTAGGACACACGGGTGGTTTGGCCTTGCTCCCTTTCAATTTGTTGAGGACAATGTTATAGCCACCGCCCCAGGGGTTGTCGTCGACGTCCTTAATTAATTCTAAAAATGCCTGACGTTTGCTTTGCTGGATAGCTTTTTGTAGAGCCCGTCGCTTGCTCTTATATGCGGTTTGGAGGCGTAGGTATTCAGGGGAGTTCCTGACTCTCTGCCTTTGATGTTGTCGCCGCAGTTTAAGGGACTCAGAGCGCAGTTTAGCGATTTCTTCATTCCACCAGTAGACTGGGGCTCTTCTGTTTCCGCTTCTTTTCCGTGGCATCGATGCGTCGCAGATATTGCTGACCATTCTCATGAGTTTACTAGCATGAGTCTGGCAGCAGCTCTGTCATATATTCTATCATACTGTTGTCCAACAATTTCCTTCTCCATCCGATGTTCTGTACTTTCAGAGTTTTCGTTTTTCGCGCGTTGCTTCTCGGTTGATTAATTTCGATGGATATCGCAAAGTGGTCACTATAGGTGAGGCTCTCAGAAACTTCCCATTTAATTCTGTTGAATAACGCAGTGCTGCAGAACGTCAAGTCAATTATCGATCCAGCGGTTCCTTTCTGGTATGTGTTTTTGCTTCCTGTATTTAGCAGTACGATGTCTAGGTTTGTCAGGGCTTCAAGTAGGGCTTGGCCTCTGGGGGTTGTTTTTGAGCTTCCCCATTCCACTGCCCATGCGTTGAAATCTCCGGCGATGATAACTGGTGTTTTGCCGGCAGCGTCGGATGCCAGGCGTCTTAGCATATTCTTAAAGCTTTCAAGCGATTCGCTTGGGGGCGCGTAGCAGCTATAGAGGTGGATTCCCCCCATTTTTGCATAGATGAATCCCTCCTCTTGGTTATTGCCAATGGCTTCGAAGGGGACAGCCCCGCATGCCCAGACTGCAGCTTTCTTTCTTTTGTCCTGCAGCCAATTTCCTCCAGTGACCGGCGCTCTATATTGCTCGCTGATGAGTGCGACGTCAATGTTTTGCTCGAAGACTAACTGTTTTAGGAGGTCTTGTGCCGCTTCGCAGTGGTTAAGATTTATTTGCAGGCATTTCATCATTTCTTTAGTTGGTTAACTGCTTTTTTATACGCCGGGCATCTAAAGCTTCCTGTGGGGTGACTCTGCGGAACGCCAGTCTCTGATTTGCAGATGACACATTTGGGTTCTACCTTGCACTGCTTGGCAAGGTGACCTTTCTCTCCGCAGCGCAAACATGAGCCACTACGGTCCTCCGTTGATTTACAGTGCCTTGCGATATGTCCAAAGTCGAGACATCGGAAACATCTTAGGGGACTGACCTGCTCCCGTATTCGACAGTTAACCCAGTGTACATACATGTGTATGTGTGTGCATACATATGTATGTGTTTTTTTTTTTTTTTTTTTTCGGTTACGACCAGGGAGGAGGAATCTTCATAGATACGAGCAGCCCGTACTGCCCGCATGCCCGATTTGCCTCCTGGCACCTACGGACTAAACCTTCGTACGCTGGGCCTGTGGCACCCCTGCGGGACTATCAATTTCGATATTACTTCGCAGGGCAGGCACTGGACGTTATTCTTCGTCTTCACTCAGCGTTCGTTCTTAGTTTGCGCGATTCGCTTTGCGCTCGTCTATTCTTAACCGTTTCATTACCGCCGTGATAATATCTGCACACTTTTTCCATACGTTTTCTTCAGTCAACATTGCTTTCAGCAAGCCCTCGGGGGTCACGGCCCCGCCTATACATTGTTCCAGGTGGTAGCGTTCATTGTCAAATCTGTGGCATTCTATTAGTATGTGCTCTGCGTTTTCTGTTTTCTCATCGCAATGAAGGCAGTGGGGATGATCGGCATGTTTAAACTTATGTAAGTATTGGCGAAGACAGCCATGCCCGGTGAGGAACTGCGTTAGGTAAAAATCAGTATCTCCGTGTTTTCTTTTGATCCATTCACCTACAGTCCTGCTGTTTGAAGCCAAGTTTTGGCCGAGGCTATGGTGTCGGTGCACATGCGTGACACGTCTACTAAGTGTTTTGCGACAACTACGATCGCGATATCATCAGCGTATCCTATAATCGACACTCCTCCTGCTTTTTCTATTCTCAGGATGCCATCATACATTATATTCCAAAGAAGCGGTCCAAGGACTGACCCCTGGGGCACACCTCCAGTAACATGGTACTTTTTTGGTCCTTCGTTGGTGTCGTAGAAGAGCTCTCTTTCGCTGAAATAGTTATTCATTACTCGAATTTAATAGTGTGGAATATTCATTGCCATCATCGCAGTTATTATTCGGCTCCAGTTGGCAGAATTGAAAGCGTTTTTTACGTCCAACGTGGTTACAGCACAGTACTGCATTGCTCCTTCAAACCATCTCTTGCCTTCGAGGGCTTTTCGCGCTATCTCACAAACGGCCGATATTGCATCGACAGTTGAACGCTTCTTCCGGAAGCCATATTGCCACCTTGAGAGGCCCTGATCACCTTCCGTGATTTTTTGAATCCGCGCGCAGATTATTGCTTCGAGTATTTTGCCTGCACTGTCCAGCATGCACAGAGGCCTATATGACGATGGTTCTTCCGGTGGCTTGTTGCCTTTGGGCAGTAAGACTAGCCGTTGTCGCTTCCATTTCTTTGGGAAAATGCCTTCTTTCATGCACTTCGTGTATAATCCACAAAAGAGTTCTGTTTTCTTCTTAATAATGTATTTCAGGATCCCATTTGGAATGCCGTCCATGCCTGGTGTCTTTTTGCTTTTTATTTTTGCAGTAGCAGCGAGCAGTTCTTCCTTTGTTACTGGCGGGATTTCAGAAATTTCTAACGCGAATGCTTGCGGCGCTTGGTGTACGCCTTGCTGTGGAAAGAGCCCAAAAACTATGCGCTTCATTATTGTGGGACACATGGGTGGCTTGGCCTTGCTCCCTTTCAAATTTCTTAGCACAATGTTATAGCCACTGCTCCAGGGGTTGTCGTCAACGTCCTTTATTAATTCTAGGAAGGCCTGACGTTTGCTTTGCTGTATAGCTTTTCGTAGAGCCCGTCGCTTGCTCTTATATTCGGTTTGGAGGCGTAGGTATTCAGGGGAATTCCTGGCTCTCTGCCTTTGATGTTGTCGCCGCAGTTTAAGAGACTCAGAGCGCAGTTTTGCGATTTCTTCGTTCCACCAGTAGACTGGGGCTCTTCTGTTTCCACTTCTTTTCCGTGGCATTGATGCGTCGCAGATATTGCTGACCATCCTCATGAGTTTACTAGCACATTTGTCGGTATTCTCATTTCTACCGTCGAGCGCGTCTGGCAGCAGCTCTGTCATATATTCTATCATACTGTTGTCCAACAATTTCCTTCTCCATCCGATGCTCTGTACTTTCAGAGTTTTCGTTTTTCGCGCGTTGCTTCTCGGTTGGTTAATTTCGATGGATATCGCATGTATGTGTGTACATACATGTGTGTGTGTGTACATACATATGTAGCACATTTTAAACATATATATTAAAATTTGATTTATTTGGTAAAGTGGTGTAGGAGTGAGTATGGAAGAAATTATATCAATATGTACATACATTTGTATATTAAAATTGAAACACGAGAAGCATAAAATCGTATATTACGCGATTTGTATGTGCGATAAATTCGTATTCAATAGCAGTTTGTCATCTTTTTTTTCGTGTATGTATGTATGCACTTCCTTCATTTTGCTGTTTTTTGCTGAGTATCTTTCAACCTTTAATGGCGTTATATTTTCGGTCCTCACAAAACCTATAAATAAATAAATAAAAAAATATTGTTTCATGAATCAAGTGGGATTGTTACGTTTATTTGAACGCAAACGCGCCAAGCTGGTGCGTTCCTCCTCTTCATCACTGGTATACTGCTGCATACCTGGAGCAGCAACCGCACCGCGCACTGATGAAGTTGCTTGCAACAATTCCTGATCGGGAGCGTTACGATTTTCATACAAAGGTACTTGCAATGTCTCCTCATATATGCGCGCCTCAGGGAATTCCACTTTAGTGTGGTTGCGATCAGTGGCATACACGATAGAGGTACAGCAAACTTCTGCTACTTTACCCTGACCGTAAAAAGACCAACAACATATTTCGCTGGGCCCAATGACATCTTTAATAAATAATATGCGTTCATTGAAACGTACGGATAATTTATCCAAAAGGTCTCTAACCATCTGTGGTTGTTCTACTGTACTGGCATTGAGAGCCCGATGTGCATAAGTTTCGAATCCACAAGTTCGAGCTAGTTCATGACGGCATATGAGTAAATCTGAAAGCAATTGATCCTGTTGTTGAGACGGCTGTAAGAATAGTCGATAAGCCGTTTCGCGTGCCTGAGCGTTGGATGAGTTCGTGTAAAAACCGGATACAAGTATACTGTCTCCTTCCGAAGAAAAGTAGCTGCGAACTGATGCAGGAACATCATTCCGCCGGACAATCGTAGGTTGCGCCGCGCCAGTCATAAATTTTTGCCCCAATTGCAAAATGTAATCGTTAAGACGAACTACTTTTTGTCGCTCATCTTCTGGTAAATGTATTCCCGATTGCTCAAAATCAAAGAGAAATAGTTTGGACACATGCCTGTCTACTTCGGTAGTTGGCACGAAATCACCATTTTCAACAACATTTCTTAAAGCGGTGTATAGTGGCTTATGTGTATTAAGATTTTCTACAATTCCACTTATTGTAATACAAGCATCTTCTGCTGCGTGTCTGTATTTGTTTTTGGGATGTGCAATTCTTATAAATTCGGCTAAATCAGCTACTTTACATAGCGAGTCTGAGAGTTCATCAAAGATTTCCACCAACTTTCGATGACGATTAGTTGATACAGCTTCAGTTATAAGCTCCTCAGTTTTGTTTGCTACATTGTCTCGCATAAGATATAACCCTTCATACGAACGCAACTCAGGCAAACGAAACAGTCCCGACTCATTTCGCGCGAAGTTAATTTTTTTTTATAAGGCGCGGAATTGAATGCAGTGGCCAATGGTGTTGACCATGTTGAAACCTTTTGGTGTAACTGCTTGAGAACAAAACCAGTTGATCTTTTCCCTCGTATCGTTAGCTGGTATATGAACGTATGGACAGACTCCATCATACCTTATGTTGTCTATCGCGGCAATTAAAGCTGCCAACAACATGATACGATGATCGTAGTAGCTTCTTTCATGATTCCGCCAGAAATGTAGACCTAAAATTATAAAATTATAGAAAAGTTAATGAATTTCTTAGAAACTAATAAATAGTACAACTTACTCCGATCGCCTCGTGTTGAATGACGTTTCATTCAGGAAATTGCCCATTGGTCTCAATTTAGCAACAAAGAAATGTCAACTAAGAACGTAAACTGTAATTTGCGTTCTTTGATTGCAACATAGCACCACCTACCGTAGATCGATATGTTCTCATTAAGGAAATTACATATTGGTCGCAATGTATCAATAATGATTGATTCAATTGAGAGCGTCAGGTGTAATTAACGCTCTATGAGTACTACACAGCGCCCTCTACCGTGCATCGATATGTGTTATTACTTTTTCTATAGCGGGAAGGTCATTTTCGTTTTTTAGCCAAGTTGAAAACCGCAAAATTGTAAAAAAGGGAATTTTCATGTGTCTGGTGGTGAAAGCTCAAGTTATTAAACTCATCACAATTATGTTCTCACCTTCGTTCCTTTTTTTTTACGATATCAATGCAAAGTCACCAAAAATAATATAAAATATACTGCGCGCCACAGGAATAGCCTCAAGGAGGAAGTGGTAATATAATGAATTGCTCAAAAACACCAAGACGAGACATTTTCATGTCGTTTTTGATGTGAATATGAATATAATGTAAAAGAATTACGTATATTATTAATAAAAAAAAAAAAAAAAAAAAAAAAAAAAAAAAAAAGGTATTATAAATAAAATTCTAATAAGTAGTCACAAAATTAATAACTCGCCACCCAAACCCGCCAATAATAAACAACATTTTCCAGTAATTTAATATACATAAGTAGGGTTAACTTAAAAAAAAAAAAAAAAAAAAAAAAAAAACTTTCCCTAAACCATGTTATCTGTGCAAGGCCAACCACCCCATAAGGCTCTGCCACGTATTTCGGGCAAAAACCCCCGAAGAAAGGCTGCGCGAGTCACTTCTGGGAAGATTCTGCGCTAATTGCTTATCGGTGGACATCGAGCTGAGGCGTGTTCGAGTACGAAAAGATGTCACCGGTGTAATGAAAAACACCACACTCTGCTACATTTGGACGAAGAGCGCCGACGTGTTGATACCAGGTCATGGAGCATGCAGGTCGCAAGCGAAATAGACACTGACAATGAATTGTCAATCAACGCGTCCGACTCCGACGAGGTCGATCCAGCCGGAACGGGAAGAAGGCGAGTTGGTTTCCGGAGCGGAATCTCGGACTTTCCGCCCGGTTGATCGACGAACTTCTGAGTCTAGAACCCTTCGACCTTTATTAGCGCATGAAAGACGTCGTCAGAGTGGAGCGGAATCTCGGCCTTTCTGCCCACTCCCTTCAGCACATCAGAGGCGTGGAGCGGAATCTCGGACTTTCCGCCCACGCTCAGCTCAACATCGTCGTGGAGCGGAATCTCGGCCTTTCCGCCCACACCCTACCCGAGTAACGTCTCGACGTCGGCAGCTACCAGTCGCCTTCCGCACTGGGCTCCATCTTACAAGGGGCCAACCCGCACACACCCTGCAGCCGATTACAGCGATTTTGCCAACAGCTATAGTGAAAGTGGAGGCGCAAGGGCGCCTACATTTAATACGAGCATTAATAGACTCTTGCTCTCCTACATCACTAATTTCTGCTGATTTGGCCCAAACACTAGGCCTGGAACAGATTACCTTTGGCCAGCAACGAGGCTGTTTTGTTCGCATACGAGGGAAGCACGGGCAGAATAAGCGACTGGCTGTTCACGCGACAGTTGTTCGCAACTATCACAGGCTAAGTCTCACCTGCAACATCGACCCAGCTACTTCAACACCATATGCGAACATTAGACTTGCGGGTCCACAATTTTACATATCCACTCCGATTCGCTTGGTTCTGGGAGCCGACGTGTACCCAGAAGTACTATTACCCGGAAGCCTCCCTAGTCCATTTGGCCCCCTTATGGCCCAGAGTAGTATTTTTGACTACATCTTATCCGGCACAATCCGGTCATAATATTAAGAAATAGTGGTCACTTATAACCTACACATACATACATATACATATGAAGTAAAGAAAAAAAAATTATGAAATAAATGAAATATTTATCAATGTGCAAGTAAATAGTCAACTACGTCGTTTTTTTCCATTAAACCTTTTTCTTCCCCAACAGCTAGGTCACCCCAAGTGTGGAACAGAGGATTACGGGACTCGATTATGGTGGAAGACAAATTAGCTAAAGACCTTAAATTGCAAAACTTTAATTTTCTTAAATACGTGTACATGTGGTGGCTGAATTATTCAACAGATGTTGCTTGTCGCAAGGGGGGCGGCATGTTTAGACCTCCGTGCTAAACTCAATTAAAAAATATTGGGTCACCCTTTATTTCATGTGTTTTCCTTTGGCACACACATACACACACGGTACTGGAAGAACGACAGTTTTTCCAGCTAGTAATTTAAGCGATTTCCCCTCAAAACGGTTTTCATTAAAAACTGCTTTTGAGAGGTTGGAGAAACGTTTTAGATTTTTCACTGGTTCACTCCCGTTTTGGAATCACCGAAGATCACAGCCGTTGTTTTCAGCCACCACATATCCGTCAGGTAAAATATTGTTCACCCAGGAAACATATCATTGCCAATAAAACGAACTCTTTAAATTTTACACAAAGCCTAACATTTGTCCTTTTATTATATTTTTATATCATATAAACACTGGTGCCATTTCGAGTTTGAACACTCCGTCAGCATCAACGTTTTCACGGGCTATCCGCGGGTTGACCTGTTTCTTATTGAGAGTCATTGTCAGCGAATTGCAATCCGTAATGATTTTAAACGGTATTCCTTCCAAACAAATTCTGAACCTCCTTAATGCGTATATGATAGACATTGTCTCTAATTGGAAACTATGATACTGAGACTCAGCTGCTGTGGTCGTTTTTGAAAAGTACGCTACCGGTAAAACTTTCTATCATTCTGCTTTTGTAACAAGACAGACCCAAACCCATGACTACTAGCGTCGCAGTGCAACTTCGTTTCACGTTTGGGATCGTAGATGGCTAATACCGGTGTCATAACTAAACGATCTCTTAGCTTTTTAAAAGCTAGTAAACAGTTTAGCAATTCTTGAAAAAGACGGAACGAATTTTCGAAAATATGAAAACAAACCTATACAAGAACGGAGTTCTTTTCGATTCTTCGGGATTGGGTACTTAGCGATTGCGCGAATGTGGGCGTCTGAGGGCTGTATGCCTAAGGGGCTAACGAGATGCCCTAAATATTATATTTTATTGTATCCAAACTTACATTTCTTAAGTTTAAGTTCTAGATTTTTCTCATATGCTCTCTTTAATACCTTATCAACTGTGTTGATATGATGATCAAAACTGGCTGAAGCAATCAAAATGTCGTCTATATACACTATAATTTCTTTTGAATCTATCAAGTCGCGAAAAATGTTATAGATAAACCTCTGAAAGTTGGCTGGAGCATTCTTCAATCCAAATGACATTTGGAGGTACTCAAATTGACCATGTGGAGTGACAAATGATGTCAGAGGAATGGAATCTTCATCCATTCTTAACTGATTAAATCCATCTTTCAAGTCCAACAATGTGAACCATCTTTTCCAAGACAGTCAATGCAATCCTCTATTAGTGGTAACGGGAAGTTGTCGCGAATCGTTTTTTTATTAAGTGCCCTATAATCAACACACATACGCGTTTTGCCGCTTTTCTTTTTTACTAGTACTATAGCAGAGGCATAAGGAGAGTTACTAGGTCGTATAATTTTCCTATTTAATAGGTCATTCGTAATTTGTTCGACCTCGGCTCGGTTGTGAAAAGACAATCGTCTAGAAAGGCTATAGAAAGGCGTATCGTCTGTTACGCGAATCTTCATTTTATAGTCGTACGTCTTTCTTTCGGTAATAGGCGGCGACAGATACGAGTTCTTCAATAGCGTCATCAGTATTTCTCGCTTTGATTCATCTAACTCGGGTCCTAAGTCTAGGTCTGATACAGGAGTATAGTCAATGGCATAAAGTTCACATAATGCTTCATCAAATTTACTATCACCGATACAACTTTCCCCACTAAGGGCTATGATTTCAATATGGTCACTTTTAAATTCATCTGCAACCTTTTTGTTAATTTTTATTAAGTGTACATTAAATATTTTCATAAAATCTAGACCAAGTATCAGTGGTGTATTCATTGTACCATCTGGGACTATAATTATTGGAATGCATCGTTTGTAACTCTTTAGATGACAATTTAACGTTCTTCGGGATTCAAGATTTATGTATCAGGCTAATGGCACTACCGGAGTCAAAAAGAGAATAAATATTTGTAAAGCGTGTGGGTCTAACTCGATTTAATATGCAAAAGGCCACACTTACCCTTTCCGTAAAGTTTACATAATCTTCGTCACTAAACATATCTTCTGAAACTTCTCCAACATCAGCAGATCGACTTCGCTTCTGAGGGCAGTTGTTATGGATATGTCCCATTTGGTGGCAAATGAAACATGACCCTTGAGTTCTCGTTGGTTTCGGGCAGCTGCTCTGGCCCAAATTGTGAGCAATTGTAGCATCGCACTGTAGTTAGATCACCAGGAACAGCGGTTGTTAGTTTTTTTCCTGGAGCGTTGCGTATAGTCGTTGAAGTGGCTATTTTAGTTGTAGCATTTGATCTACGCTGCTCGTAACGATCCATTAGGCGGATAAGCTCTCCAATTGTTTTCGCGCCATACAAAATACTCATGACCAGCTCCCCCTCCTTAATGTCAGCTTTAGATGCGATGTATTGCATCGCGATTACATAGCTTATGCAAGACTCCGAATTCTTTAACTTACGTGCCTGCAACTGGCGATAAATTTCCTGCCTAGTTACCGTTCGCTGAAACATTGTGCGCAACAAGCATTTGAGGCCGGCATAGTTTGTTAGGCCATGATTTAAAATGCATTCCATGGCCGTACCGATCACACATCGCCGTAGAGCCAAGCATTTACTTCTATCACTATAGTTTTTAGCATCGATGTGTTCTTCAAATTGAAGTAGCCATCTATTTACATCGTGGTGGTTATCGTCACTGAACTTGGGGACGGCCGCATCCAGTTCCTCGAAGTTTATGTGCTTCCTTTCATACGATTGGTGACCCTCCTCCAAGTACTCCAGTTGACTTTGGAGTTCAATCATCTCACGCCCTAGTTTTAAAACTCGAAATCGTTCTTCTAGCTTCTCAGCCTCACCGTAAGCAATGGATAGACTAACGCCCTCGAGCGAATTGGCAGAAGGTACTGTTGCCATTTCGTTGCATGAGGCGGAAGAAGCATTCACCGGAGATCTTACTGGGGCCGCGGCGACAGATGACACAACGGCAGGGTAAGACGAGGTAGTTATTGTAGGCACCACTCTTTGATCGGTTGCATTAGTAGTGAAGTGTGCAGTGGTATCGGAAAGTGCAGCAGTGGCATCAGTGATAATCCCTTCAGCAGCGGTTTGTTTGGACGCGGTGGTTGTTACTTGTTCAGCGGTAGTACTGGCGGTTATCGGTTGTGCAATATGTGTAAAAGGTAGATTCAGCGGCACAGTTGTAGGTTCGGCGGTGGCGGCAGCTTTATCGGACGCAGTGAAAGCGACTCGTGTAATAGCATTGGCGGATTCATCGGTGGCGGCAGTTTTATCAAAGGCAGCGGAAGAGTCTTGTGCAGTGGCAGTCTTGGTGGTAATTGGTGGTGCAGTATACTCGGCGGTAATGAGTTCGGCGGAGGCAGCGGATCTATCAGAAAAAGTAGTGGTGACTGACGTGGTGGTTTTGCTCATAGACGTGAATGGTGCGGTGGCGGCAGCGCGCCTTATGGTGACATTGTTTGCCGAGCTCTCTATTTTGATCGAACCACGAGTTGAGCGCATTCTTTTCGCACTTAAGTTATTGAGTTTCTTTTATTTTTGGAAATAACTTTATAATATTTAAAAGGGTTGCGGAATATCAACCCCACACCTGAATGCTTTAATCCTCAGTCGATTTAAGCAATTTTCTTTGTAGGATTCTTTTAAAATATATCGATTTACTTTATTTTAAATTTATTTTACGTCCACTCCTCTTTTGTGGATCAACCGGAAAGAAGGAAGCTGTCAAAAAGGGATCATGGGTGCTCCCCTGTAACAGGGTATTTCATATATCTTAAAATAAAAATCTTAAAGATGTATAGTATGACTCAAATTACTTAAATATAAAATAATCATTACACTATGGAATTATGTTACTTGGTTACTTGCGTATAATATCAAATAAATAAGAATTTCGCAAACTTTTATTTTTCCATGCGCAAAATGCATTTTGCTGCTAGAAATTGGCGCAGAACGCGATACTTTTTGAAATTGGCAACACTACAGTTGTGATTGACATTAGACTCCTGCAACGAATCACTCATATTAAGAGTGTTCGCGGTGCTGATAATTGTTACGAATTGTTACGAAATATCACGATTTTTGTTAAATCGCGTTCGCAGTGACCAATAAATTTGCAAGGAAGGGGAAATTGAGAGAGCAAAATAAAATTTCATTTTGAGGGGAAGTTGCAAATTCTTGCTGGACAAATTTTACCCAGCACAAATTTGCAAGCAAGAAAACAGCTGATCAAAATCAGCTAATTGGAATTTGGATAAATACGAAATTTTTGTTTAAGAATTTTAAAGATGAAAATTATAAAATATGAGTGTTAAACATGCAAGATACAGGTAATTGCTTTTCATTTAGCATATTTGCATGATTCAATAATTTAATGGTTGTCGTAATCGGGCAACTACAAAATTTACAGTTTGATGGATGTATTACCATATGTCAAAAACAGCTGGTTTGATTTGTTTATGTATTTTATTCGTGCACAAAAAACAAATACATAGAAGCAATGGAAATATCAAAGCTGGTAAAAACTTTAGTTATTTAAATGCATGTGGCTAATCTTATACATTCTTTATATTTGTAGTTAACTCCTTGAATATGTGGTTACATTCTTAACAGAGAAGAAACAGTGAATTGGTGAATTATATTATACACTGCATACATATACTGTGGGAGCGCTTATTGTTATTAAGCATCTTCGGAAAGCAGTAGTCCTACACTTTGGACGGAGTTCTATCAAAATGATTTAGTTGCAGTGTATAAAAATATATGTAACCTATAACAATATATATGTACGTATATTTATTCATATATTTTAAGTGGTGGGTATGGGTAGATCTGAAAAGGGATATTTTAGCTGAAGTCAAAGTTTTGTCTTTTTGAAAATGTTTGTGGCCTTTAAGAGAGCCTTTTTGTGTACATATTGATGACGATGATGTTGGTGCGATTTTGTTAACGGTCTACAACTTTGTGTGGATATACTTCCTGTAATCCATAATCCGTTCTTTGGCATTTTTGACCATTAAACGTCTTTCAACTGCTTAACTCGGAAACTAACTTCTCCAAAATTTGCTCACTTAAAACTCGCCCCGATCTTAATGGAAGGCACTGCCGACGGCATCAGTCTAATCAGCTTGCCTTGAATCAGATCGGACGGTAAAAAATGGTCTTCACAAACAAAATTGGTTATCCAATTCGTTATACCGATGGCTTTACTCCAGGACGTTCTGCGTCGCACATCCATGGGAACACGAAAAAATGATCCGCCTCCCCTTTTGGGTTTATCACAAACATCGCACATATCGAATTTTTATATAAAAGTTAAAGTCACAAAATTTTTGCAAATTGGAAAATGTGTAAACACATGCAAAACAGTTGATAATTTGACATAAGGTAATTTCACACAAGAACAGGAAGAAGCACGACTTCTATTATTTTCACCTATAATTGATACATCTTGGCCACGCTGTTGAAACATCGACATGATCAGCACAATACTAAAGGCTCAGTTAGTCAAGATTTAACTTAACTTAACTTAAGCCAACCTGTTATATGGAAAGCCGTGCAAGCGATCAGTCAACACTTAACTTACCGTAAGAAACTTAAGAATCTGTTGATTTTAGATTCTTAAGTTTCGGCCTTACGTAATTTGAGAGCGGTGAGAGAATCAGGCTTATCAGATCTTTACATTTACAAGTTTTGAAAATAAATGTATGCAAAAATTACATTTAAAACGAATTTAATTGGTGAAGTAACATGGACGACGAACCGTCGAATAGCTAAAAATAAAATTATAGACAAAAAGAAAATTTAAAAATAAAAATTAATGGCGAATAGTAGATCATATCTTCAATAAAGAACTGTTCGATAAATTCTGCCCTGGATGTAAATTGGCACAACAAAAAGTCTCTATTTATCGGGTGGATTTGCCACCGCCTTTTCTTCTGACCAAGTGACTGCTTCCTGCACATTTTGAACATTTGTGCTAAACTTAAAAACATTCGACACAATTTAATTTTCATTGACATTTTTACAAGCAAAATGCGATTCAAAAATAATCACACATGTGCATTTATTTAGCACTGCAACAAAAATTAATCATCAAAAATTAAGTTGACATGTTGAGTAATCGTAATTGAACAGCATATCATGTAAGCAAAGAGAGAGAATGTCGCTCACTACACTGTAGTAAGAAGGGATATACATGAAAGGCAGCACATTCTGTAAGCAGTTGATTCGAATGACAGTTCCTTCGAAAGGCAGTTGATTCTAAAGGCAATTGATTTTAATTTGGCTTTGAAGTGTTCAGCAGATACATTTTTTTTATTTGAAAATATTGAAGAAGTAAATTTTTTAAATTTAACATTTAACAAACAAATTATAAAAAAGAATTAGGAGTCTGTACATCAAATAGTTACGGTTTCATTAATAACCATCAACAGTTTTACTTTGATACATTACACACTTGTCTCGGATTGTGTGGCAATTACTCCTTAAGTAAGACGTCATGAAGATTTGTTGTTGTGTATTTTCCATCAACATTATTTTCATAGAATAATGATTGATATTGGCGTTATACTCGAATAGAAATAAAAATCGAAATAGTGTATAAGACTCTTGTTATTGCTTTCTTTCCATCGCGTCGGCAGGTTTGAGTGTAAAAATAATTTAAATTAAATAAATTAAACCAATCATCGAGTTTAATAATTGCCGCCCAAAGTGGGGCCATAGCGCAGTGAATAGTTATATCCTTATAAAAGGACAAATTCTGTGTGTGGCCGTGGTTCGAATTCACCCGGCAATTGTGAAAAAATATTAAAGAAGGATATTTAAAAAACTTTCCAATTTTAAACACTACATATGTATGTAGTGGAACTGTGAACATCTTATGAAATTATTTCAAAAAATTAAAGAACTATTAAAAACCGTGAACAGCAAACAAAAAATATCCAGCAAGGTTAAAGCACTACGTAGTTAATGACGGCTGTGAATATTTAAAATTTAAAGGACATAAAAATTAAACACCTCATGAAAAGTGTGAACTCAAAGCTTCAAGCAGTAAACTGCCAAATAAACCATCATAATCATCATTATCCAATCGCCCTGCTGAGTTGATTATCCTGGGGAGTCATCACCTGAATTCATCATAATCCGATCGTGCTGCTGTATTAATAATACTGCCTATTATAATATGGAAATATTCATGTAAGTAGAGCAGGGGCGGATACAAGGGAGGGGTATTGGGTTTTAATTGATTTTTTTTGTGAATTCTCAGTTTAAGACAATTGTACACAAGGGTATTATAACTTTGTTCGCATAACGGTTGTTTGTAACAGCAAAATAAAAAAAAGCAAAGCCCTGTCTGTCTGTCTGTCTGTCCGTCCGTCCGTCCGTCCGTCTGTTCGTGGTTACAATAACTTGAGTAAAAATTTAGATATCTCAATGAAATTTGGTACATAAATTGCTCTTTGGACAGGGTAGGTTGGTATTAAAAATGGTCAAGATCGGTCAATAACCACGCCCACCTGCCATGTAACAGAAGTTTTTGATAAATGCAATTTGAGTGAAATTTGGTATTTGGAAAGATTTTGAACTAAGGAATTAAGTATTTTTGAAATTTTGAAAAATGGGCGTTGCCACGCCCACTTATGAAAAAGTTTCTGTATCTCAATAACAGTTTTACTTATCGTCACAAAATTTGGTGGACATATTTTCCTATTATTATCGTAGAAAATTTTTGATATCGGATCATAACCACGCCCACCTCCCATATAACGTAAGTTTTGGAAAAGGCAAAAACTTTATTTTTTCGTTAAAACAAATTGAGTGAAACTCAGTATTTAGAGCAGTTTTTAACTAAGAAATTAGGTATTAATAAACTTTTGAAAAATGGGCGTGGCAAGAAAAAAATTTCTGTACCTCAATTACGGGGTGAGGTATCGTCACAAAATTTGGTGAACATTAATGTTGTCATCGTTAAAAAATTTTGAAATCGGACCGTAACCTCGCCCACCTCCCATATAACGGAAATTTTGAAAAATGCAAAAATTTCGTGTTTTCTTTATCTATTGGAACATATTAATTAAAATTTGATATTTAGAGAGATAGTTAATTACAAAACTTGATTTTTTTGAAAACTAATAAAAAACGTCTGTAGGTATCTCAATAACGATGTAAGGTATCGTACAAAATTTGGTGGACATATTGTCCTTGATTTCACTAGCATCACCGTCAATAATTTTTGTAATCGGACCTTATCCACGCCCAACTTTCATATAACGGAAATTTTCGTTTTTCAGTATTTATTGGAGTATATTGATTAAAGTTTAATACTAGCTGCGATTTGAAACAAAGAAACGAGGGTTTTATGAAATTACTGGCACCGCCTATACAAAAATACATCGCGAGAGTATATACAAATCGGTTTCGCCCGAATTTAGCTTTTCTTACTTGTTTTTATTATATTTGATTAACTTTAATTGAGTGGTGCATATAAATGAATTAAATAAAATATAAATATCGCTATTCTAATGCCCTTAACTTGCGTCTATTATAGTCGTTATACAAAAAGTCGTCGATAAAATCAATGGAATGATATTTGATGACCGGAGAATGAAAGTGCGTGAGGTCACTGAGGTTGTAGGCATCTCAACTGAGAAGCATATTTGGATATGAAAAAGCTATCCGTGCAATGGGTGATTGCTTACACTCGAAAAAAGCGCGAATGTACACGTGTGTTGTCACCATTTCGAAAATCCTAGCGACTATTTTTTATTTCCAAATCTGAAGAAATGTCTGTGTGGTAAGAGGTTTGGGTCAAAATAAAATAATTGGAAAAAAGCTGGACTAAGTGTAAAGAGTTAAAAGGAGATTATTTTGATAAAGAGAATGTTTTTTGCCGAAAAAGTATATATCAAAAAGTTAATGACTTATCAAACCGCCTTCGTAATTTGCAATTTTACAAACACATTTACCAGTCATGATGGCTTCAAGTGAACGGTCCTTTTCTACTTTACGGAGATTGAGGACGTAGGTACTTATCTGCGCTGGTAAATATTCATCGAGACATTGAGGTTACTACTGACCAAATATTATATATTTTTTCAAGGAAAAAGATGAGAATCGATGAGGAACTTTAAATACCTGACGTTTTATGATTCTACTGATTCAAATGATATAATCAAAGCCTAACGATGGCTTTATAAAAATGCATTAAACGTTTTACACAATATTATTATATCCATGTTTAAAATGGATTATAATCAAATATCTCAAAATATGTAAAATACCGTAAAAAGTTGAAAATAAATGGACCCCCCCGAAAAATATTTTCTTGATCCGTCCCTGAAGTAAAGTAATTCAAGCAGCTAGCGTTTATTTAAAAAAAAAAAATATTAAACAAACAATAGATACATTTTTCTAATTGGAGAACGGTTGGAAAGGGAAATCCTTGTATTTAATTAAACTTAACTAGTTAGAAAGAATAAATATGGACGCACACACTTCAGAAGCTCTCCTTAATTCTGCCATTCATACCGCAACCGAGCATTCCCGGCGGGAATTTCAGTCTCGAGTTGACGAACTGACAAGAAGATTAGCAAGGATTCAAACACCGGTTCAAATTACTCAATACGAACCAGTAACCATTCAGCCCAACATTAATTGTGACGAATCCTTGGACCAACTAAAAACCTTGCCAGAATTTAAAGGCGGCCCGACCCGTTATGTCTCTTGGAGGCAGGCAGCCCATATAGCTTACAGGGTATTTGAGCCGTATCAAGACAGCATAAGGCAATACCAGGTGGTAGCCATAATTAGAAATAAAGTAGTAGGAGCAGCCGATAGTGTTTCGTCGTCCGAAAAAAGCCAGCATGGTAGTGACCAACAGCCAATACAAATGCTACAGCGTATCAACCATCTCACCCAGGATCAGTACGAACCAAAAGGTGAATATTGGAGTGACAATGCGTATGACGATTATTACCAAGACGAAGAATCTAAAAATAACGAATACGACCAAGACGGACCAAAAGTTGAAGTTAATTTTTTGGGACAAAGTCCCTCTATGTCGAAAGGACACGGCGAAGAGGAATAAGGTTTTTAATAGACACCGGTGCTGCAAAGAGCTACGTAAAACACCTTAAGGCTCTAAAAGCAATCAAGGCGGTGAATAATCCTTTTACTGTCAAATCAATTCACGGTACAGACATAATTAACAAAAATTGCAAAATTAATATATTCAATAAAAATGCTGAGTTCTTTATTCTACCCAGTTTAAACACATTTGACAGCATTATAGGTTTCCATTTACTAAAGAAGGTCAACGGCAGTATCGACTTGAAGAGTGGTACTTTGAGTTATGACGGGGGTAAGGAAAAACTTTGTACTACTATTGTGGGCATATTGTCCTTGATATCACTAGCATCACTAGCCATTCATACCGCAACCGAGCATTCCCGGCGGGAATTTCAGTCTCGAGTTGACGAACTGACAAGAAGATTAGCAAGGATTCAAACACCGGTTCAAATTACTCAATACGAACCAGCCCAACATTAATTGTGACGAATCCTTGGACCTACTAAAAACCTTGCCAGAATTTAAAGGCGACCCGACCCGTTATGTCTCTTGGAGGCAGATTGCAAAATTAATATATTCAATAAAAATGCTGAGTTCTTTATTCTACCCAGTTTAAACACATTTGACAGCATTATAGGTTTCCATTTACTAAAGAAGGTCAACGCCAGTATCGACTTGAAGAGTGGTACTTTGAGTTATGACGGGGGTAAGGAAAAACTTTGTACTACTATTGTGGACATATTGTCCTTGATATCACTAGCATCACTGTCAATAATTTTTGTAATCAGACCTTATCCACGCCCAACTTTCATATAACGGGAATTTTGAAAAATGCAAAAAACTTCGTTTTTCAGTATTTATTGGAGTATATTGATTAAAGTTTAATACTAGCTGCGATTTGAAACAAAGAAACGAGGGTTTATGAAATTACGGGCACCGCCTATACAAAAATACATCGCGAGGGTATATACAAATCGGTTTCGCCCGAATTTAGCTTTTCTTACTTGTTTTTATTATATTTGATTAACTTTAATTGAGTGGTGCATATACTAAATGAATTAAATAAAATATAAATATCGCTATTCTAATGCCCTTAACTTGCGTCTATTATAGTCGTTATGCAAAAAGTCGTCGATAAAATCAATGGAATGATATTTGATGACCGGAGAATGAAAGTGTGTGAGGTCACTGAGGTTGTAGGCATCTCAACTGAGAAGCATATTTGGATATGAAAAAGCTATCCGTGCAATGGGTGATTGCTTACACTCGAAAAAAGCGCGAATGTACACGTGTGTTGTCACCATTTCGAAAATCCACGCGACTATTTTTTATTTCCAAATCTGAAGAAATGTCTGTGTGGTAAGAGGTTTGGGTCAAAATAAAATAATTGGAAAAAAGCTGGACTAAGTGTAAAGAGTTAAAAGGAGATTATTTTGATAAAGAGAATATTTTTTGCCGAAAAAGAATATATATTAAAAAGTTAATGACTTATCAAACCGCCTTCGTAATTTGCAATTTTACAAATACATTTCCTAGTCATGATGGCTTTAAGTGAACGGTCCTTTTCTACTTTACGGAGATTGAGGACGTACTTATCTGCGCTGGTAAATATTCATCGAGACATTGATTTTACTGGTTACTAGTGACCAAATATTAGATATTTTGGCAAGGAAAAAGATGAGAATCGATGAGGCACTTTAAATACCTGACGTTTTATGATTCTACTGATTCAAATGATATAATCAAAGCCTTACGATGGCTTTATAAAAATGCATTAAACGTTTTACACAATATTATTATATCCATGTTTAAAATGGATTATAATCAAATATCTCAAAATATGTAAAATACCGTAAAAAGTTGAAAATAAATGGACCCCCCCGAAAAATATTTTCTTGATCCGTCCCTGAAGTAGAGTAATTCAAGCATCTAGCGTTTATTTAAAAAAAAAAAAAAATATTAAACAAACAATATGTAGATACATTTTTCTAATTGGAGAACGGTTGGAAAGGGAAATCCTTGTATTTAATTAAACTTAACTAGTTAGAAAGAATAAATATGGACGCACACACTTCAGAAGCTCTCCTTAATTCTGCCATTCATACCGCAACCGAGCATTCCCGGCGGGAATTTCTGTCTCGAGTTGACGAACTGACAAGAAGATTAGCAAGGATTCAAACACCGGTTCAAATTACTCAATACGAACCAGTAACCATTTAGCCCAACATTAATTGTGACGAATCCTTGGACCAACTAAAAACCTTGCCAGAATTTAAAGGCGGCCCGACCCGTTATGTCTCTTGGAGGCAGGCAGCCCATATAGCTTACAGGGTATTTGAGCCGTATCAAGACAGCATAAGGCAATACCAGGTGGTAGCCATAATTAGAAATAAAGTAGTAGGAGCAGCCGATAGTGTTTCGTCGTCCGAAAAAAGCCAGCATGGTAGTGACCAACAGCCAATACAAAAGGTACAGCGTATCAACCATCTCACCCAGGATCAGTACGAACCAAAAGGTGAATATTGGAGTGACAATGCGTATGACGATTATTACCAAGACGAAGAATCTAAAAATAACGAATACGACCAAGACGGACCAAAAGTTGAAGTTAATTTTTTGGGACAAAGTCCCTCTATGTCGAAAGGACACGGCGAAGAGGAATAAGGTTTTTAATAGACACCGGTGCTGCAAAGAGCTACGTAAAACACCTTAAGGCTCTAAAAGCAATCAAGGCGGTGAATAATCCTTTTACTGTCAAATCAATTCACGGTACAGACATAATTAACAAAAATTGCAAAATTAATATATTCAATAAAAATGCTGAGTTCTTTATTCTACCCAGTTTAAACACATTTGACAGCATTATAGGTTTCCATTTACTAAAGAAGGTCAACGGCAGTATCGACTTGAAGAGTGGTACTTTGAGTTATGACGGGGGTAAGGAAAAACTTTGTACTACTATTGTGGACATATTGTCCTTGATATCACTAGCATCACTGTCAATAATTTTTGAAATCGGACCTTATCCACGCCCAACTTTCATATAACGGGAATTTTGAAAAATGCAAAAAACTTCGTTTTTCAGTATTTATTGGAGTATATTAATTAAAGTTTAATACTAGCTGCGATTTGAAACAAAGAAACGAGGGTTTTGTGAAATTACGGGCACCGCCTATACAAAAATACATCGCGAGGGTATATACATACAAATCGGTTTCGCCCGAATTTAGCTTTTCAACTTCTCTGCAGGAAAATGAGGACGTACTTATCTGCGCTGGTAAATATTCATCGAGACATTGAGGTTACTAGTGACCAAATATTATATATTTTGGCAAGGAAAAAGATGAGAATCGATGAGGCACTTTAAATACCTGACGTTTTATGATTCTACTGATTCAAATGATATAATCAAAGCCTAACGATGGCTTTATATAAATTCATTAAACGTTTTACACAATATTATTATATCCATGTTTAAAATGGATTATAATCAAATATCTCAAAATATGTAAAATACCGTAAAAAGTTGAAAATAAATGGACACCCCCGAAAAATATTTTCTTGATCCGTCCCTGAAGTAGAGTAATTCAAGCAGCTAGCGTTTATTTAAAAAAAAAAATATTAAACAAACAATAGATACATTTTTCTAATTGGAGAACGGTTGGAAAGGGAAATCCTTGTATTTAATTAAACTTAACTAGTTAGAAAGAATAAATATGGACGCACAGACTTCAGAAGCTCTCCTTAATTCTGCCATTCATACCGCAACCGAGCATTCCCGGCGGGAATTTCAGTCTCGAGTTGACGAACTGACAAGAAGATTAGCAAGGATTCAAACACCGGTTCAAATTACTCAATACGAACCAGTAACCATTCAGCCCAACATTAATTGTGACGAATCCTTGGACCTACTAAAAACCTTGCCAGAATTTAAAGGCGACCCACCCGTTATGTCTCTTGGAGGCAGGCAGCCCATATAGCTTACAGGGTATTTGAGCCGTATCAAGACAGCATAAGGCAATACCAGGTGGTAGCCATAATTAGAAATAAAGTAGTAGGAGCAGCCGATAGTGTTTCGTCGTCCGAAAAAGCCAGCATGGTAGTGACCAACAGGCAATATAAAAGGTACAGCGTATCAACCATCTCACCCAGGATCAGTACGAACCAAAAGGTGAATATTGGAGTGACAATGGGTATGACGATTATTACCAAGACGAAGAATCTAAAAATAACGATTACGACCAAGACGGACCAAAAGTTGAAGTTAATTTTTTGGGACAAAGTCCCTCTATGTCGAAAGGACACGGCGAAGAGGAATAAGGTTTTTAATAGACACCGGTGCTGCAAAGAGCTACGTAAAACACCTTAAGGCTCTAAAAGAAATCAAGGCGGTGAATAATCCTTTTACTGTCAGATCAATTCACGGTACAGACATAATTAACAAAAATTGCAAAATTAATATATTCAATAAAAATGCTGAGTTCTTTATTTTACCCAGTTTAAACACATTTGACAGCATTATAGGTTTCCATTTACTAAAGAAGGTCAACGGCAGTATCGACTTGAAGAGTGGTACTTTGAGTTATGACGGGGGTAAGGAAAAACTTTGTACTACTATTGTGGACATATTGTCCTTGATATCACTAGCATCAATGTCAATAATTTTTGAAATCGGACCTTATCCACGCCCAACTTTCATATAACGGGAATTTTGAAAAATGCAAAAAACTTCGTTTTTCAGTATTTATTGGAGTATATTGATTAAAGTTTAATACCAGCTGCGATTTGAAACAAAGAAACGAGGGTTTTATGAAATTACGGGCACCGCCTATACAAAAATACATCGCGAAGGTATATACAAATCGGTTTCGCCCGAATTTAGCTTTTCTTACTTGTTTTTATTATATTTGATTAACTTTAATTGAGTGGTGCATATACTAAATGAATTAAATAAAATATAAATATCGTTATTCTAATGCCCTTAACTTGCGTCTATTATTGTCGTTATACAAAAAGTCGTCGATAAAATCAATGGAATGATATTTGATGACCGGAGAATGAAAGTGCGTGAGGTCACTGAGGTTGTAGGCATCTCAACTGAGAAGCATATTTGGATATGAAAAAGCTATCCGTGCAATGGGTGATTGCTTAAACTCGAAAAAAGCGCGAATGTACACGTGTGTTGTCACCATTTCGAAAATCCACGCGACTATTTTTTATTTCCAAATCTGAAGAAATGTCTGTGTGGTAAGAGGTTTGGGTCAAAATAAAATAATTGGAAAAAAGCTGGACTAAGTGTAAAGAGTTAAAAGGAGATTATTTTGATAAAGAGAATATTTTTTGCCGAAAAAGAATATATATTAAAAAGTTAATGACTTATCAAACCGCCTTCGTAATTTGCAATTTTACAAATACATTTCCTAGTCATGATGGCTTTAAGTGAACGGTCCTTTTCTACTTTACGGAGATTGAGGACGTACTTATCTGCGCTGGTAAATATTCATCGAGACATTGATTTTACTGGTTACTAGTGACCAAATATTAGATATTTTGGCAAGGAAAAAGATGAGAATCGATGAGGCACTTTAAATACCTGACGTTTTATGATTCTACTGATTCAAATGATATAATCAAAGCCTAACGATGGCTTTATAAAAATGCATTAAACGTTTTACACAATATTATTATATCCATGTTTAAAATGGATTATAATCAAATATCTCAAAATATGTAAAATACCGTAAAAAGTTGAAAATAAATGGACCCCCCCGAAAAATATTTTCTTGATCCGTCCCTGAAGTAAATTAATTCAAGCAGCTAGCGTTTATTTAAAAAAAAAAATATTAAACAAACAATAGATACATTTTTCTAATTGGAGAACGGTTGGAAAGGGAAATCCTTTATTTAATTAAACTTAACTAGTTAGAAAGAATAAATATGGACGCACAGACTTCAGAAGCTCTCCTTAAATCTGCCATTCATACCGCAACCGAGCATTCCCGGCGGGAATTTCAGTCTCGAGTTGACGAACTGACAAGAAGATTAGCAAGGATTCAAACACCGGTTCAAATTACTCAATACGAACCAGTAACCATTCAGCCCAACATTAATTGTGACGAATCCTTGGACCTACTAAAAACCTTGCCAGAATTTAAAGGCGACCCGACCCGTTATGTCTCTTGGAGGCAGGCAGCCCATATACATAGCTTACAGGGTATTTGAGCCGTATCAAGACAGCATAAGGCAATACCAGGTGGTAGCCATAATTAGAAATAAAGTAGTAGGAGCAGCCGATAGTGTTTCGTCGTCCGAAAAAAGCCAGCATGGTAGTGACCAACAGCCAATACAAAAGGTACAGCGTATCAACCATCTCACCCAGGATCAGTACGAACCAAAAGGTGAATATTGGAGTGACAATGGGTATGACGATTATTACCAAGACGAAGAATCTAAAAATAACGAATACGACCAAGACGGACCAAAAGTTGAAGTTAATTTTTTGGGACAAAGTCCCTCTATGTCGAAAGGACACGGCGAAGAGGAATAAGGTTTTTAATAGACACCGGTGCTGCAAAGAGCTACGTAAAATACCTTAAGGCTCTAAAAGCAATCAAGGCGGTGAATAATCCTTTTACTGTCAAATCAATTCACGGTACAGACATAATTAACAAAAATTGCAAAATTAATATATTCAATAAAAATGCTGAGTTCTTTATTCTACCCAGTTTAAACACATTTGACAGCATTATAGGTTTCCATTTACTAAAGAAGGTCAACGGCAGTATCGACTTGAAGAGTGGTACTTTGAGTTATGACGGGGGTAAGGAAAAACTTTGTACTACTATTGTGGACATATTGTCCTTGATATCACTAGCATCACTGTCAATAATTTTTGAAATCGGACCTTATCCACGCCCAACTTTCATATAACGGGAATTTTGAAAAATGCAAAAAACTTCGTTTTTCAGTATTTATTGGAGTATATTGATTAAAGTTTAATACTAGCTGCGATTTGAAACAAAGAAACGAGGGTTTTATGAAATTACGGGCACCGCCTATACAAAAATACATCGCGAGGGTATATACAAATCGGTTTCGCCCGAATTTAGCTTTTCTTATTTGTTTTTATTATATTTGATTAACTTTAATTGAGTGGTGCATATACTAAATGAATTAAATAAAATATAAATATCGTTATTCTAATGCCCTTAACTTGCGTCTATTATAGTCGTTATACAAAAAGTCGTCGATAAAATCAATGGAATGATATTTGATGACCGGAGAATGAAAGTGCGTGAGGTCACTGAGGTTGTAGGCATCTCAACTGAGAAGCATATTTGGATATGAAAAAGCTGTCCGTGCAATGGGTGATTGCTTAAACTCGAAAAAAGCGCGAATGTACACGTGTGTTGTCACCATTTCGAAAATCCACGCGACTATTTTTTATTTCCAAATCTGAAGAAATGTCTGTGTGGTAAGAGGTTTGGGTCAAAATAAAATAATTGGAAAAAAGCTGGACTAAGTGTAAAGAGTTAAAAGTAGATTATTTTGATAAAGAGAATATTTTTTGCCGAAAAAGAATATATATTAAAAAGTTAATGACTTATCAAACCGCCTTCGTAATTTGCAATTTTACAAATACATTTCCTAGTCATGATGGCTTTAAGTGAACGGTCCTTTTCTACTTTACGGAGATTGAGGACGTACTTATCTGCGCTGGTAAATATTCATCGAGACATTGATTTTACTGGTTACTAGTGACCAAATATTAGATATTTTGGCAAGGAAAAAGATGAGAATCGATGAGGCACTTTAAATACCTGACGTTTTATGATTCTACTGATTCAAATGATATAATCAAAGCCTAACGATGGCTTTATAAAAATGCATTAAACGTTTTACACAATATTATTATATCCATGTTTAAAATGGATTATAATCAAATATCTCAAAATATGTAAAATACCGTAAAAAGTTGAAAATAAATGGACCCCCCCGAAAAATATTTTCTTGATCCGTCCCTGAAGTAGAGTAATTCAAACATCTAGCGTTTATTTAAAAAAAAAAAGAAAATATTAAACAAACAATATGTAGATACATTTTTCTAAATGGAGAACGGTTGGAAAGGGAAATCCTTGTATTTAATTAAACTTAACTAGTTAGAAAGAATAAATATGGACGCACAGACTTCAGAAGCTCTCCTTAAATCTGCCATTCATACCGCAACCGAGCATTCCCGGCGGGAATTTCAGTCTCGAGTTGACGAACTGACAAGAAGATTAGCAAGGACTCAAACACCGGTTCAAATTACTCAATACGAACCAGTAACCATTCAGCCCAACATTAATTGTGACGAATCCTTGGACCTACTAAAAACCTTGCCAGAATTTAAAGGCGACCCGACCCGTTATGTCTCTTGGAGGCAGGCAGCCCATATACATAGCTTACAGGGTATTTGAGCCGTATCAAGACAGCATAAGGCAATACCAGGTGGTAGCCATAATTAGAAATAAAGTAGTAGGAGCAGCCGATAGTGTTTCGTCGTCCGAAAAAAGCCAGCATGGTAGTGACCAATAGCCAATACAAATGGTACAGCGTATCAACCATCTCACCCAGGATCAGTACGAACCAAAAGGTGAATATTGGAGTGACAATGCGTATGACGATTATTACCAAGACGAAGAATCTAAAAATAACGAATACGACCAAGACGGACCAAAAGTTGAAGTTAATTTTTTGGGACAAAGTCCCTCTATGTCGAAAGGACACGGCGAAGAGGAATAAGGTTTTTAATAGACACCGGTGCTGCAAAGAGCTACGTAAAACACCTTAAGGCTCTAAAAGCAATCAAGGCGGTGAATAATCCTTTTACTGTCAAATCAATTCACGGTACAGACATAATTAACAAAAATTGAAAAAATTAATATATTCAATAAAAATGCTGAGTTCTTTATTCTACCCAGTTTAAACACATTTGACAGCATTATAGGTTTCCATTTACTAAAGAAGGTCAACGGCAGTATCGACTTGAAGAGTGGTACTTTGAGTTATGACGGGGGTAAGGAAAAACTTTGTGCTACTATTGTGGACATATTGTCCTTGATATCACTAGCATCAATGTCAATAATTTTTGAAATCGGACCTTATCCACGCCCAACTTTCATATAACGGGAATTTTGAAAAATGCAAAAAACTTCGTTTTTCAGTATTTATTGGAGTATATTGATTAAAGTTTAATACCAGCTGCGATTTGAAACAAAGAAACGAGGGTTTTATGAAATTACGGGCACCGCCTATACAAAAATACATCGCGAAGGTATATACAAATCGGTTTCGCCCGAATTTAGCTTTTCTTACTTGTTTTTATTATATTTGATTAACTTTAATTGAGTGGTGCATATACTAAATGAATTAAATAAAATATAAATATCGTTATTCTAATGCCCTTAACTTGCGTCTATTATAGTCGTTATACAAAAAGTCGTCGATAAAATCAATGGAATGATATTTGATGACCGGAGAATGAAAGTGCGTGAGGTCACTGAGGTTGTAGGCATCTCAACTGAGAAGCATATTTGGATATGAAAAAGCTATCCGTGCAATGGGTGATTGCTTAAACTCGAAAAAAGCGCGAATGTACACGTGTGTTGTCACCATTTCGAAAATCCACGCGACTATTTTTTATTTCCAAATCTGAAGAAATGTCTGTGTGGTAAGAGGTTTGGGTCAAAATAAAATAATTGGAAAAAAGCTGGACTAAGTGTAAAGAGTTAAAAGGAGATTATTTTGATAAAGAGAATATTTTTTGCCGAAAAAGAATATATATTAAAAAGTTAATGACTTATCAAACCGCCTTCGTAATTTGCAATTTTACAAATACATTTCCTAGTCATGATGGCTTTAAGTGAACGGTCCTTTTCTACTTTACGGAGATTGAGGACGTACTTATCTGCGCTGGTAAATATTCATCGAGACATTGATTTTACTGGTTACTAGTGACCAAATATTAGATATTTTGGCAAGAAAAAGATGAGAATCGATGAGGCACTTTAAATACCTGACGTTTTATGATTCTACTGATTCAAATGATATAATCAAAGCCTAACGATGGCTTTATAAAAATGCATTAAACGTTTTACACAATATTATTATATCCATGTTTAAAATGGATTATAATCAAATATCTCAAAATATGTAAAATACCGTAAAAAGTTGAAAATAAATGGACCCCCCCGAAAAATATTTTCTTGATCCGTCCCTGAAGTAGAGTAATTCAAGCATCTAGCGTTTATTTAAAAAAAAAAAGAAAATATTAAACAAACAATATGTAGATACATTTTTCTAATTGGAGAACGGTTGGAAAGGGAAATCCTTGTATTTAATTAAACTTAACTAGTTAGAAAGAATAAATATGGACGCACAGACTTCAGAAGCTCTCCTTAAATCTGCCATTCATACCGCAACCGAGCATTCCCGGCGGGAATTTCAGTCTCGAGTTGACGAACTGACAAGAAGATTAGCAAGGCTTCAAACACCGGTTCAAATTACTCAATACGAACCAGTAACCATTCAGCCCAACATTAATAGTAGGTCCAAGGGGACCTACTAAAAACCTTGCCAGAATTTAAAGGCGACCCGACCCGTTATGTCTCTTGGAGGCAGGCAGCCCATATACATAGCTTACAGGGTATTTGAGCCGTATCAAGACAGCATAAGGCAATACCAGGTGGTAGCCATAATTAGAAATAAAGTAGTAGGAGCAGCCGATAGTGTTTCGTCGTCCGAAAAAAGCCAGCATGGTAGTGACCAACAGCCAATACAAATGGTACAGCGTATCAACCATCTCACCCAGGATCAGTACGAACCAAAAGGTGAATATTGGAGTGACAATGCGTATGACGATTATTACCAAGACGAAGAATCTAAAAATAACGAATACGACCAAGACGGACCAAAAGTTGAAGTTAATTTTTTGGGACAAAGTCCCTCTATGTCGAAAGGACACGGCGAAGAGGAATAAGGTTTTTAATAGACACCGGTGCTGCAAAGAGCTACGTATAACACCTGTCAAATCAATTCACGGTACAGACATAATTAACAAAAATTGCAAAATTAATATATTCAATAAAAATGCTGAGTTCTTTATTCTACCCAGTTTAAACACATTTGACATCATTATAGGTTTCCATTTACTAAAGAAGGTCAACGGCAGTATCGACTTGAAGAGTGGTACTTTGAGTTATGACGGGGGTAAGGAAAAACTTTGTGCTACTATTGTGGACATATTGTCCTTGATATCACTAGCATCAATGTCAATAATTTTTGAAATCGGACCTTATCCACGCCCAACTTTCATATAACGGGAATTTTGAAAAATGCAAAAAACTTCGTTTTTCAGTATTTATTGGAGTATATTGATTAAAGTTTAATACCAGCTGCGATTTGAAACAAAGAAACGAGGGTTTTATGAAATTACGGGCACCGCCTATACAAAAATACATCGCGAAGGTATATACAAATCGGTTTCGCCCGAATTTAGCTTTTCTTACTTGTTTTTATTATATTTGATTAACTTTAATTGAGTGGTGCATATACTAAATGAATTAAATAAAATATAAATATCGTTATTCTAATGCCCTTAACTTGCGTCTATTATAGTCGTTATACAAAAAGTCGTCGATAAAATCAATGGAATGATATTTGATGACCGAAGAATGAAAGTGCGTGAGGTCACTGAGGTTGTAGGCATCTCAACTGAGAAGCATATTTGGATATGAAAAAGCTATCCGTGCAATGGGTGATTGCTTAAACTCGAAAAAAGCGCGAATGTACACGTGTGTTGTCACCATTTCGAAAATCCACGCGACTATTTTTTATTTCCAAATCTGAAGAAATGTCTGTGTGGTAAGAGGTTTGGGTCAAAATAAAATAATTGGAAAAAAGCTGGACTAAGTGTAAAGAGTTAAAAGGAGATTATTTTGATAAAGAGAATATTTTTTGCCGAAAAAGAATATATATTAAAAAGTTAATGACTTATCAAACCGCCTTCGTAATTTGCAATTTTACAAATACATTTCCTAGTCATGATGGCTTTAAGTGAACGGTCCTTTTCTACTTTACGGAGATTGAGGACGTACTTATCTGCGCTGGTAAATATTCATCGAGACATTGATTTTACTGGTTACTAGTGACCAAATATTAGATATTTTGGCAAGGAAAAAGATGAGAATCGATGAGGCACTTTAAATACCTGACGTTTTATGATTATACTGATTCAAATGATATAATCAAAGCCTAACGATGGCTTTATAAAAATGCATTAAACGTTTTACACAATATTATTATATCCATGTTTAAAATGGATTATTATCAAATATCTCAAAATATGTAAAATACCGTAAAAAGTTGAAAATAAATGGACCCCCCCGAAAAATATTTTCTTGATCCGTCCCTGAAGTAGAGTAATTCAAGCATCTAGCGTTTATTTAAAAAAAAAAAGAAAATATTAAACAAACAATATGTAGATACATTTTTCTAATTGGAGAACGGTTGGAAAGGGAAATCCTTGTATTTAATTAAACTTAACTGGTTAGTAAGAATAAATATGGACGCACAGACTTCAGAAGCTCTCCTTAATTCTGCCATTCATACCGCAACCGAGCATTCCCGGCGGGAATTTCAGTCTCGAGTTGACGAACTGACAAGAAGATTAGCAAGGATTCAAACACCGGTTCAAATTACTCAATACGAACCAGTAACCATTCAGCCCAACATTAATTGTGACGAATCCTTGGACCTACTAAAAACCTTGCCAGAATTTAAAGGCGACCCGACCCGTTATGTCTCATGGAGGCAGGCAGCCCATATAGCTTACAGGGTATTTGAGCCGTATCAAGACAGCATAAGGCAATACCAGGTGGTAGCCATAATTAGAAATAAAGTAGTAGGAGCAGCCGATAGTGTTTCGTCGTCCGAAAAAAGCCAGCATGGTAGTGACCAACAGCCAATACAAATGCTACAGCGTATCAACCATCTCACCCAGGATCAGTACGAACCAAAAGGTGAATATTGGAGTGACAATGCGTATGACGATTATTACCAAGACGAAGAATCTAAAAATAACGAATACGACCAAGACGGACCAAAAGTTGAAGTTAATTTTTTGGGACAAAGTCCCTCTATGTCGAAAGGACACGGCGAAGAGGAATAAGGTTTTTAATAGACACCGGTGCTGCAAAGAGCTACGTAAAATACCTTAAGGCTCTAAAAGCAATCAAGGCGGTGAATAATCCTTTTACTGTCAAATCAATTCACGGTACAGACATAATTAACAAAAATTGCAAAATTAATATATTCAATAAAAATGCTGAGTTCTTTATTCTACCCAGTTTAAACACATTTGACAGCATTATAGGTTTCCATTTACTAAAGAAGGTCAACGGCAGTATCGACTTGAAGAGTGGTACTTTGAGTTATGACGGGGGTAAGGAAAAACTTTGTACTACTATTGTGGACATATTGTCCTTGATATCACTAGCATCAATGTCAATAATTTTTGAAATCGGACCTTATCCACGCCCAACTTTCATATAACGGGAATTTTGAAAAATGCAAAAAACTTCGTTTTTCAGTATTTATTGGAGTATATTGATTAAAGTTTAATACTAGCTGCGATTTGAAACAAAGAAACGAGGGTTTTATGAAATTACGGGCACCGCCTATACAAAAATACATCGCGAGGGTATATACAAATCGGTTTCGCCCGAATTTAGCTTTTCTTACTTGTTTTTATTATATTTGATTAAATTTAATTGAGTGGTGTATATACTAAATGAATTAAATAAAATATAAATATCGTTATTCTAATGCCCTTAACTTGCGTCTATTATAGTCGTTATACAAAAAGTCGTCGATAAAATCAATGGAATGATATTTGATGACCGGAGAATGAAAGTGCGTGAGGTCACTGAGGTTGTAGGCATCTCAACTGAGAAGCATATTTGAATATGAAAAAGCTATCCGTGCAATGGGTAATTGCTTACACTCGAAAAAAGCGCGAATGTACACGTGTGTTGTCACCATTTCGAAAATCCACACGACTATTTTTTATTTCCAAATCTAAACAAATGTCTGTGTGGTAAGAGGTTTGGGTCAAAATAAAATAATTGGAAAAAAGCTGGACTAAGTCTAAAGAGTTAAAAGGAGATTATTTTTATAAAAAGAATGTTTTTTGCCGAAAAAGAATATATATTAAAAAGTTAATGACTTATCAAACCGCCTTCGTAATTTGCAATTTTACAAACACATTTACCAGTCATGATGGCTTCAAGTGAACGGTCCTTTTCTACTTTACGGAGATTGAGGACGTACTTATCTGCGCTGGTAAATATTCATCGAGACATTGAGGTTACTAGTGACCAAATATTATATATTTTGGCAAGGAAAAAGATGAGAATCGATGAGGCACTTTAAATATCTGACGTTTTATGATTCTACTGATTCAAATGATATAATCAAAGCCTAACGATGGCTTTATAAAAATGCATTAAACGTTTTACACAATATTATTATATCCATGTTTAAAATGGATTATAATCAAATATCTCAAAATATGTAAAATACCGTAAAAAGTTGAAAATAAATGGACCCCCCCGAAAAATATTTTCTTGATCCGTCCCTGAAGTAGAGTAATTCAAGCATCTAGCGTTTATTGAAAAAAAAAAGAAAATATTAAACAAACAATATGTAAATACATTTTTCTAATTGGAGAACGGTTGGAAAGGGAAATCCTTGTATTTAATTAAACTTAACTAGTTAGAAAGAATAAATATGGACGCACAGACTTCAGAAGCTCTCCTTAATTCTGCCATTCATACCGCAACCGAGCATTCCCGGCGGGAATTTCAGTCTCGAGTTGACGAACTGACAAGAAGATTAGCAAGGATTCAAACACCGGTTCAAATTACTCAATACGAACCAGTAACCATTCAGCCCAACATTAATTGTGACGAATCCTTGGACCTACTAAAAACCTTGCCAGAATTTAAAGGCGACCCGACCCGTTATGTCTCTTGGAGGCAGGCAGCCCATATACATAGCTTACTGGGTATTTGAGCCGTATCAAGACAGCATAAGGCAATACCAGGTGGTAGCCATAATTAGAAATAAAGTAGTAGGAGCAGCCGATAGTGTTTCGTCGTCCGAAAAAAGCCAGCATGGTAGTGACCAACAGCCAATACAAATGGTACAGCGTATCAACCATCTCACCCAGGATCAGTACGAACCAAAAGGTGAATATTGGAGTGACAATGCGTATGACGATTATTACCAAGACGAAGAATCTAAAAATAACGAATACGACCAAGACGGACCAAAAGTTGAAGTTAATTTTTTGGGACAAAGTCCCTCTATGTCGAAAGGACACGGCGAAGAGGAATAAGGTTTTTAATAGACACCGGTGCTGCAAAGAGCTACGTAAAATACCTTAAGGCTCTAAAAGCAATCAAGGCGGTGAATAATCCTTTTACTGTCAAATCAATTCACGGTACAGACATAATTAACAAAAATTGCAAAATTAATATATTCAATAAAAATGCTGAGTTCTTTATTCTACCCAGTTTAAACACATTTGACAGCATTATAGGTTTCCATTTACTAAAGAAGGTCAACGGCAGTATCGACTTGAAGAGTGGTACTTTGAGTTATGACGGGGGTAAGGAAAAACTTTGTACTACTATTGTTCGGACGTTAACAAATTAATAGAATCAAAATCAGAAACGAACGATTATAATACTGATATCTCAGCATTGCTTAAGCATCAATCTTAAGTTTTTGCTGACTCGAATGAAGCGCTTCGTTACAATGCCAGCGTTGTTGGTACGATAAGGACCGTAGACGATTTACTCGTCTACTCGAAAAGTTATCCGTACCTCATTACTTCAGCGGAATCCGTCAATAATGAGATATCAGATCTGTTACGTGATGGAATCATTAGGCCATCCCATTTCTCATATAAAATGCTCCTAGCTTTTTCCAGAGAACCATTGACGATGACCTTAGAAATGTCATGTTTACAAAGACGATGTTATAATTTTTTCTAGGACCGCAGGACAACATGGTATGGACATCGAACGTGCTAATATGCGCGTTTCTGCTAAGAAACGAATTTCTAGGCTTCACATTATCCAAAGACGGAATAAGGACATGCCCTGATAAAGTAAATGACATTTTAGAATTTGCGATTCCAAAATCGTTACGAGATTTACGCTCATTCTTACGTTTAGCCGGATATTATCGACGATTTATTAAAGACTACGCTTCGATTGCGAAACCACTAACGAAATACTTAAAGGGGGGAAACGGAAACATAGGCGCTAACCAGTCGAAGAAAATACAAATTACTCTTGACGAAGAAGCGCTTAACGTATTCAATAAAATAAGAAATATTTTTGCGTCGGAGGACGTACTCCTTCTCTATCCGGATTACAGACAAACCTTTGATCTGACAACAGATGCCTCCTCTTATGCCATAGGCGCCGTTCTGTCACAGAATGGGAGACCGATCACGATGATATCGAGAACCCTCTCTTCGAGCAAAGAGATATACGCAACCAACGAAAGAGAGCTGCTAGCAATAGTATGGGCTTTGCAAAAACTCCTTAATTGTTTATATGGCGTAAAGAACTTGAATATCTACACCGACCATCAACCTCTCACATTCGCTTTACCCGACAAAAAACGCGAACGCGAAAATGAAAAGGTGGCGTGCTTGTGTAAAAGAGTTTTAACCGCAGTTTCATTATAAACCAGGCAAAGAAAATTTAGTCGCAGATGCCCTCTCGCTACAGCATATAAATGCGTTAGATCACGACATGGACTCGGTAAGCATTGCTGCGAATAGCGAAGAGTCGTTATCTTAAACAATTCCCACAGTGAAAACCCCCATAAATGTAGGAGAACTAGTAAAGACCTTAAAGCAATGTGTTAACCCAAATGTTGTGAACTGCCCATTTTAGCAAAGATTCGTTTCTTGCCGTCAAGCGGCAGATCAGTTGCTCTTGTTTGTAGTTGGTTTGTTTAAGGAAGATAAACACACCAGTCCACTCGGCTACCGTAGCACAACATGAAGCGTGTTGGCTCTGCAACTCCGAGCTCCCGGGTTCAAAGTCTGAAGAAGTGGTTATGAAAAATAAATTTAATTAATTTAATGAAAAGAAGTCTGATGATTAAATGTGATTTCCGAAATAGTACTATAACTTCTACCCTTTAAAAATTGTTTTTTTTTCTAAATAAAATCTTTATTAAACCGACATCGAGCTCAATAAATTTGTCAATTGTTGAACATTTTATAAGGCCAATAAATAACAAAAAAATTTTTATATTTTTAACCAAAGAAATAAACATATGTTTCCTTCCATTACGACGTATTATTTATTTGTTTTCACATCAAATAATGAATAAAACGCAGAGCAAGGCAACAAAAGCAGCAAAATATCCGAATGATTCGTTGTCATTAAAACAGTTTTTATTGCTGTTAGTTTTGCTTCTATCTTGATTAGAAAAACAATGAAAATATATTCAAGACAGACAAAAAAAGAGAAGAGCGCATTGCATTGCAGTTCAAGCATTCAAATCTCTTATTGTTAAGTGATTCAAGACTGTATTTGCGACCGAATCAAGCAAAACATTGACGATGGCAATGTGTCACACTGTGTCCAAAGCAAATCAAGACGGCTTGTGCAGGTTACCAATTGACATCTCGAACGCAATCGATGCATTTTCGAACTAGTTTTATCAAACTCGACACTAACATTGCTTATGTAGTTATGTACATACATATAGCTCCCAAATAAAATAAACAAACAATCCTCTACATATACATTTATAATATTTGTATGTATATTGATTGTTTTTATTGATTTATTCAATAATATATTTAAATAGCGAGTGTAATGATAAGACATTAACTTACTTAAGGCTACTACAAACGAAATATTAAATTTAAAGAGAGCGCATATAGCAAAACATTACATACACATATATAAATGTCTTTTTATCTTCTAAAATTAAACTATAACAAAATGAAGTAGGTAATTAAAATTTGAAATTAGGAAAAAGGTTTTTTAACCTAAAATAAATTTTGTATAACAAATTTATTGTAATGCATAGAAGTTATTTTAATGAAAAAATATAACATGTACGTAATTATGTATTTGTTGGTACTTCAAAGAAGTTTTATTTTGAGCAATTCAAAAAAAATATAAATCATAAATGCATATTTATTTAATACATAATTTGTAGTCAAGTGCAGTAGTTATAAGGTAGTACCAAAAGGCAAAAATGCTGCTAATACTAATAAATTACAAACATAAATATGTTCGTATTTATGTATAAGTATTTGTAACAAAATAATCTTTTAAATTCAGTTTAAATTTACTTTTTGCGTTTTGTTTTTTTTTTTATTTTAATTTCAAGAGTCTCACGAATGTGTAAAATATAGATTCTTGCTAATACATATTTAAGTCAGGATTTAACGTTTTGCAACATTATTATACATATTTTAATCGTTTTTGAAAACGTTTTATACGCGCGTTTTTTACTATGCTGTGCGATAATTAACTAACTGAACACTAAATTCATATTAAATTTTAATATTTACAAATTACAAACTTTTGCTCGAATGAAAACTTCAAGCAAACCTCTATTGTGCTTTGAAGCTTTTTTCAATTAAAGGACACAATGATTTTTGATTTCTTTTAACTGGTTTTGTCAACTATTAACTTTTTATATTTTAACATGTTTTTAAAAATATTTAATATTTGATTTAAATTTAGCTGGATGTAAGTCAGAAGGAAAATTGTGAAAGCTGTGTGACTGACTAGTTTAAAAAAACGGGTATTTCAGACAACACCCAATAAGTTTTGTCTTTTGTCATTCAGTATTAAAAATTAAAAAAATTTACGTATGAAGGTGTTTAATGAAACATAGCACGAAATCGATTTTAGTTTTCTAAAAACCCGCACGAAAAAATCCCAAAAACATTAATACGCGTAAATCTAAAAATATCGAAGTCAAATTAATATAAAGAATAGGCTATCGAATTTTTGTGATCGTTTTACTATTTTTACTTTTAAATAAATAGCTTTTTTAATATGCAAAAATTTTTTCAGTTAAAATATGAAGTAATTCAGTTTTCAGTAATCTTTCTTTTTAGACCGAAAAAATATATAAAAAAATTCATCAGCAAAACATCAGATACCTCGACCTACTATTATTTTTACATATTGATATAAATAAATTCACCATTTATTCGTTAACTATTTGTTTAAAATTTTATCAAACGCAAATAATAATTGATTTGGAATTTTTGATTTAATCTTAATAAATCAAAATTTTCTTCGCCAATTATACATGTAATAAACAAACAATTTAAAACATTTAAAAGCAAAAGAAAAAACTGTTTTCTATCGAAAAAAATCTATTACGTTAAAAAAAATAAATTCACAAAATTACAAATAAAAAAACATATTTTATTAAAAAAAATATATAGAAATTCTTTAGTTCTTTGAAAGATAAAATATAAGACAACGAATAATTTCAATTCGATTATTCTAACTATCAAAAATATATTTTAAATATGAAGAGATAATATCATTACTTTAAAATTAATAACTTAACGACACGTTATTTTATATTTTTACTGTTTTTCAGGATAAAAAGTACAAAAATTTATTATTATGAAGAAATCAAAAGTATTCTTATAAACAACCCATTTTTAGCTTCCATGAACTATGTATGTAAAAATATAAAATATATTTTTCCTTTTCCTCATGACTTTGCATCCATTTATGCATCAAATGAAATATGTATTTATATAAGTTTATAATAGCTTCTTCTTTGCTAGCTTGTTGTCGCACATGTGGCTGTATTTTGTAATTTTGATGATTACTATTTTGGTTTGTCTTGTTATGCATCAAGCACATTTTAAGAACGTTAAAAACCAATGTAAGGATAAAAAAGTTCAGTTATGATTTTATTTCAAAATTACAATCACGTCTATAATATCACCTAATTACCACATATGTATGTATGTAGGTTTATAACTTTTCTTGATTGGATTTTCTTAAATATTAAGCTATACACTTGTACTTTTGTACAATATGCATCTGGACTGACATTTTTGTTAACTCATTCACATTAAACATTAATGGTTGGCATGCTTAAATACTAAAAAAAAAGATATCTATGTACATATGTATATTTTTCGTGTAAATATATGTGTGTCGTTTTACTTCAAAATGTATGCGTTTTGTGTGCTACCCAGTGGGCAATGATGCAAATGATGTATTTTTTTTAAATAAATTGGATTTAAATTTTTTAATGATATTTTTAAATGATACACACAACTTTTGATTATATATTTTTGTTTTCTTAAAATGTGCGTTCATGAGATTACATATTGCGTTTACTTTAGGAATTTGTGTTTGTATAAGTGTATGTTATGTATATTAATAGACAAACAATTTTTATTCAGCTTTTAAGCAAAATAATATCGTCATTTATACGTTTTGGAAATTATAATTAAAAAAAGTTGAGAAATTCATCACAAATTTATTAAGTGCTTTGGGAGAATATCTCTCGTTTAGGATATGCTTTTGAAACATATACCGACTGGGTATATGTACATATTATTTACTTGCACAAAAGAAAACTGACCCGTCATGTGATCTGCTTTAATTGATTTTCAAATCTTATGTTGATAAAAATATGCGAATTTTATGGTTACGAGATTTTATAATATTTTCCTTACCCAGATTACTTTGCCTTTTATGTGAAAATATGAGAGTTTTGGTCAGTCAGACGAAATCTTCTTTTGTAAAGTTTCGTGTACGATCAGTTTTCTTTAAATTTATTTAATACATAATAACCTTTACAATATATTTTTATGTAATGCAACTTTATGTGAGCAGTTTTAAATTTTTACAACATACAACGCGACAAAAATTACAATATTTAATTATAATAAAAGTTGCGTGCTAAAAGCGCATCATGTTTTCACATCACAACTTAACTATGTAACACATACGAGTAAGACAAAATGAGTTTTTTTTACAGATTTTTTTTAACTTACAAGTAAAGTGTATTTCTTCTAATATGAGTTTAGAGATATACATATTTTTAAAATAATATTTCAATTATTGAATTCTTCACTTCTTTTATTATTTTGTATTGACTTTCAAAAAGGTAAAATGTTATAGTGTGTAAAAAGTATAAATATATTAATTTTCATCGTTTATATAAAACACAAAAAGGTTTCAAAATATACATAAGTATATTGTGTATATTATATAAAAAATCGCACAAATGCCATTGATTATGTCATGTAAAACTTTATTTGGTATGTGTTCATATACTTTTGAATTTTGTTAAGAACATAATTTGTTTTAAGCATACCATTAATAGCCTTTAAATTTACATTCAATTGATATATAGTTAGGGTACATACTCGTACGTATACATATTTAGATATGTATGTACGTTTAACTCACGCAATCTAACAAGCACCACTTCTTAAAACATTTAATTCGAAATTTTTCTTAGTAATTTTTGTTGACTTTTTTTCTTGTATGTACTATTTCACTTTCTCTGACGTGTCTACTTTGCTCTTAAGTCTCAGTTAAAGTTAGATGTGTATATGAAAATAAATATGTTTCTTTGTTTGTATATTGCGCTCAAAACGACGGTGGTGGCACCTTGCATTTCATTCTCATTGGACGACGAAATTTCATTTAGCATCTCATTACCGAATAGGAAGAACGGGTTGGTTAGCATTGAGGATATATAAAAGTAGTTGTTTTTAGTAGGTTTCTTTTCTTTGTTGTAAAATAGTTGTCACTTATATGTATATGTACATACACATTTGCATTACTCAGCACAACCAAAAAGTAGGTTTGGCATTTGATTTTTATTTTCGCTTAAACTGCAACAGAAAGGGGAAAAAATGTTAAAATACTATAAATTTATATTCAGCCCTATCTCAGTTTGGCAATTTTGATAATCTGCGTCTCGATCAATCTTCTAAATTAAAGGCAATGGGCTCTTTTTCTTTCGATTCAAAATAAGGCTGACTAAAAACAGCCTAAGTTACACCCGACATTATGCTGTAGTTTTCAATTAAATTAATTGACAGACAGGCATAAAATCTAAAATGATTAAAATATGTTCTTCTACATTTTCTTTGTTTTAACGATAATTTTTTAAGAAATAATCAACGCGTTAAATTAAATTCTTAACGTAAATTAGAAATACATGTTCAATTCATCCAGTCCTATAAGTTTCAATAACAAAGTGTTTATAAATAAATTGAATACTAAAAATAATTGTGCTAATTGTAAAATACTGTATCGCAACATTTTGGTTTGATCTTATAAGGAATCTTAATCTTCTTGCACTACTGAATAGATTTATGAATTTTGATAGCTTTGAAATTCTCTTTCTAATTAGATGAAAATTAAATAGGTTTTACTTTAGTTATACTTACTCTAAAATTACACATAATTTCAAACATGTTTTTCAAACCATTCATTGATTCATATTTGGAGGTGGCGCCATTGTTGGGCACATCGGGCATTTATTGTTGCCATCAACGAAATTTGGAGTGCCACCTGTAAGACATTTCAAATAATTATCAAGGCAAATATAATTTAAATATAAAATAAAGTGGTTTGAAGTATAACTTCTACGACTCTCCCGCTTGCTTACTAACCGCCGAGCAAAGTAGTCTTAAAAGTAACTTATATTTCAACTCTTTTATTTGTAACCCATCCCACTTTGCTCCTCCTCTTTAAAATTTTTGCGTATTAAATTGTTCCTCCTTTCACTTTTAAATATTTGTATTTTACCTCTCCACACCAACTAACTTACCATGTATATTGGAATGTCGTATATGTGCTGGAAGGATAAACGGTGCCACTATATTATCTGCACATTGTAAGCGAGCGTACGGCGGTGGTGGCAGTGGAGTTGGGGAAGCTGTCGCATTCGCGTGATACAAATTACCGACTACATTGTGCTTAGAGCTGCGCAACATATGATACGGTGGCGGTGGTGGAATGGCGGATGGGACTGACGTATTTGGTGTACTACTAGCGCTGCTGCTATTGACGACGCCACCGCCGGTACCGTTGCCACTCAAATTGCGCGCAGCTGTATTGGAAATTTGCTGCAGCAGTCGACAATCGGCAGCGGTGTAAACCGAGCTACTCGTGTCGTGTTGTTGGGCATATGAGCTGTGTCCACTATCGCTGGATGAAACCGAGCCTGTTGGTTGATTTGGTGATTGGTGCAGTGCAGTGGGAGTATGTTGTTGTTGTAGTTGTTATGAATTCATGTTGATGGCACGTCAGCGGCATTGTGTATTATTGTGGCGTGTAATTTTGTTCAGTTTCGTTTAACATACAATTTTTTTTTTGACGAACGAGTGAAATAATGACGAGACAACAGAAAATTATGTATTGTAAACTAAAAAAAGTTAAAAAATATTCAAATACCAACTACAATTGCGTTTGATTTTTTGCAAATCTACTACAGTGTATGATTGAATTTAACATATGTATGCATGTACGTGGTAGTTGTGTGTAAGCAAATACGCTGTTATACATTTTAAATTAAATGAGCAGCATCTACATAAAACGTTGCAAAAAGATGGAGGAAAAGCGAACACAAACCAAAAGAAAACAAAATAATAAAAAATAGCAAAAATAATCTCACACGTACATAGTTATGCATAGTATGCAGCATATGAAGCGACAAAATTAGTAACGAAAAAAGTTTCAATATACGCATGTAGTATTATTTAATTATATGTTATTTGATTCCATGTGGATAATTTTTGATATTACTATCGAAATTTGTGTTGTTACGTCTCAAACGATTTCTCTTTACTTATCATTAATAAAAGTGTATAAGGATTACAATTTATGTACACATAATTTCAAGCGACATAGTGTGCAAGACGTCTGGACATAATTAATAGGACAATTTAAATAACTTTATTATTATTAAATGCATTTGTTTGTTTAAGTTTATTTATAAATTTTTGTTATTTATTGGGCTTATAAAATGTTTAATAATTGACAAATTTATTGAGCTCGAGGCCAGTTTAATGAAGATTTTAATGGGAAAAACAACAACAGTTTTTAAATGGTAGAAGTTATAGTACTATTTCGGAAATCCCCACATTTCCTCATCAGACTTCTTTTTATTAAATTAATTAAATTTTTTTTTCATAACCACTTCTCCCAGACTTTGAGCCCAGGAGCTCGGAGTTGCAGAGCCAACACGCTACATTTTGTGCTACGCTAGCCTAGTGGACTGTTGTGTTTATTCCATCTTCCTTAAACAAACCAACTACAAACAAGAGCAACTGATCTTCCGCCATTTAACTTGCTTGTGTGGTTGTTGTTTGTGTTTTTTGCAATTCTGAAGAAAAGGGAATTGTAGAAGAGAGGACCTCTTGAATTTCCAGAAGGGCGTTTGGTAGTGTTTTCAGCTCCAGAAATTATCGACTGGGTAAGCGTTAAATTTTTATATTAATACTACTGAATAGACCCGTAATTGTGACTTTTGAACGGCAGAAACGATAAAAGCAGGGGAAAACTATGTTTGCTATTCTAAAGCCGTAACATGCAAACTCAAAACCTTTCTTAAAACACCTACAATTTACTATTAAAGACTACTTCTACTTTAAAAAACGTTACAGGCCTTAAACAAAGTTACAAACAAGAAGTTTGTGTTATTTTATTAGTGCTGTCGGCAAGCGGCTGGGGAAAGCTGTGAAAAACTTTCGATAGAACTAGATGGATAGGTAAATAAAAAAGTATGCGCCACGATCTCGGCCAGCCTCAGAACATGCTCCTCTGCAGCTGTCAAATATAATGTTCGCCTTTTTTCGATAAACCCAGCGCTTTTAAGACGGTTGTTTTGTGCACCGCTAGCTAGGCTGGTCTTTGTAGTTAAGCTCAACTAGAGGAAGACTCAGTCTCGGCATATGGAGGGTAATTGGTGTCAATAATAGCTTCAGGATAAGAGAGTCCGATTAAGCGCGATCAACATTCCTCCCACTTCACTTTCCTATGCTTGTTATCAAGTTCCGAGGTTAGCTTACGCCCTTTTTCCGATAGAATTCAAACAACCGATTAAACACTAATTTCGGCAGAGGATATATTTGCTGATAACAATATAATATTTTTTTATTTTAATTGCTTCCGCACTAAGTTGCGCCTTCACCAAAAACCAACTTCATTATCGTTTTACAATAAAAAACAACGTTGAGCTGTTAACCTCCATTCTTTAGCACTATACAAGCAAAATACCATATACTACATCTGATATCTCAAATTCCAAACCAGTATTGGTACCTCTAACTTATTTTGTTAGTAAGCAAGAAGGGAAGGTAATAGCAATAGTAATTATGATAATATCATTACAATTTCTATTAACCAAAAATATTGAAAGCGAAAAGTGTTACTCACCAGAAGTCACTGATTTGCGCAATGGCAAGTCTCGAAATGTTGTTACACTGCTGCTCTCTACTGACAGATCAACAGATGGTAGTGGTGGTGTTGGCGTGTCGGAATGTGAACGTTCATGTATGGCCCGAACAGGTACCATATTGCCTGCGTGTAAATGGTCAATTCATTAGTATATGAAGTGAAAAGAAATAACTAGTTCAATATCAATGCCACTCACCTGCTGGCATCGAATTGCTGCCCGACGCCAATCGCTTATGAGAACATGGGCTTGGCGTAGTCGACGCTACAACTGCTGTAGCTAAGGGCATACCAGCTGATGTCGAGGTATAAGCATGCGCGAGCATATGATGCGGTGTAGTGGCTAGCAGTGGTGGCGGAGGTGGTGGCATACCCGAAAGACGTTGGGTAAACGGCTGATGTGGACGCATTTTCGTTGGCTCAGAAAGTGCAAGTATCTTCTTAACGGCTTGCGGCGAAGCAATGCCAAATTTTGAACTGTTATTATGCGCCATATTGCGACGATTGTGATGATCGCTGGTCGACGATGTCGAGCTGGTTGTTGAAAGCGTCGGTGAGGAGGGATGACGTTTACGCAGTGATAACGATGAGTTTGGTGCGGATGATGAGGAGGTGTGCGAATAGATACTCAATTGATCACCACTGCGCGTCGAAGAGTTGCCGGTGCCTTCACGACCCAAACCACTTTCGGCGCGTGTACTGCTGCTGCTGCCACCATGAGATTGCGAATTAGAAGCTGGCTCACATTCGAGCGAAAATTTGTGCAACGCATCCTCGTCGCTTATGATTTTTAAGTTGTTAAGGTATGCCTTGACGCGGCGCACCATTTGTGCCTCTTCGAACATTTTCTTAGGATTGGGCGCAGCTGTTGACTTCTTGCGGCGCTTTATTGTTGACTGGCCGGCATTTGCGGTGATAACGGTGTTGTGTGCGCCGCTGCCGCTCTGTGATGTGGACAGCTGGTTGAGCGAGAAGAGCGCATTCGAGGGCGATTGACCCTTGAGTTCGAGTATGGCGAGCAGGTCGTAGGGTGAGGAGCACATATGGGTAAGTAGACGCACCTCCTTGGCGAGCATGCGCAATTTTTCAAAGTTAATGAGACCATCTATGCGTGTGTCATTGCCTAGGTGAATGAATGTGAGATCCTTTTTAACGATCGGATAGAATGGTATGATTGGATGTTGTGCAAGCAGTTCTGATGAGACTAGCTGACGGTATTTTGACATATTGCGTGATGGATCCATCAGGTCTTGCAAGTCCGAGAAGAGTCGTTGATATTTAGAAGGCAACTTTTCCCAAGTAAGACGCAGTCGTGATACAGCTGCATGCCCCAGACCCGATATAATCGCGAACATGGAGTTGAAGTTGCGACACTCTTTGCAGTGGCGTGCGATTTTTATGAATTGCTTGACGATCTTCATGCGTCGCACAATATTGTGTTCGCTGCATATCTCAGTTACAACCCAAAACATTTCACGATTGACAAGTTCAGCAAATTTCGATAACATCGGCACACCATATTTCGTTTTAAGATTGAACAGATCGTCGATGTATTCCGTGGATTCAATTTGCCGAAAGATAGCGAAGTCTTGCAATGTCAGTTGTATGGCCAATTCATAGGCATTCAACTGTAGAAAGTGTACACTTGATTCACGCACCAACTCAAGTGCCAATTCATCCGGTACTAGCGTCTCAGTGCTACCATTCGTTTTCAGATAGTAGCGTGCAGCGAAACCAATTCGCTCAGCAAGATTCTGCAGTTGATCGGGCAGCCGACGCTGTTTCACCATGCCACCTTCGCCTACACTAACCTCACACAGCGAGTAATTGGAGCTCGGATCGTGTATGCCAAATTCCTGTAATGCTAACATAACCACTTCGTGCGACGTCGTCTCCTTGTTAATGAGTAAATATTTGCACGATTGATCTGCTTTGAAAACTTTTAACACGTGCTCTGGATAATCAGGCAGCATTGCAGAACTTGTGGTTGAAACAGCCGACGGCCGATGCATGGACGCCGTCAGATAGTTGGGTGTGGGAGTTGGCGCTGTAGTGGTTCTGGTTGTTAAGGAACTGGAGTCCTCGTAGAGCAGTGATGAACTCAAATCGGGATTGGATTGCGACTGGTAGAGTCGATTTCCACCACCGCCGCCACAGTTCGAGGATGAGCTAGAGGAGGATGTGGTGAGTTTGCCAGCTTTTTGAGACATTGTTTCTGTGGGCGTGGCTATATCAACGGAGTCATTTAAGCCCGCGCCACCGATGCTTTTGTGCTGCAGCAAATTCATTTTCGCTAGAGCTTTTTGCAAGCGCCGTTTAGGCGCAAGCGTCATGAATCCGCTACTTTTTGTGCCGCCACCACCACCCCCGTTGCCGTCATGGCAATTCGTCTGGGAATCTTTCCGCGCAGAGGAGTTACTCACACTTTGCAGCAAATTCGACATAAAATTACTGGCCATGTTTCCACTGCCGCTGCTCGACTGCTGCTGCATCAATGGAGGCGGCGTTGCCGGTGGACAACAATCCGTTTGATCGTTTGACAATAGCATATCCACCGAGCTGAGACGTAGCATATGAGAGCGATTTGTAGTGGTTATATCATCCAACATGCAGCGGCCATGTAACTTGGCTATGTCATTGGCGCAAATACGACGCGGACTACGCAATGATTTGCTGCCAATTGAGCCAGCACCGATAGGCGTGCCATTACTGCCGCCACTACCACCGTTACCACCCTGATCGATGGCCAACATCATCTCCTTAAAACCCAACAGATTGCTCTTCACCGTAATACTCAGATGCGTGCTGCCCATAAGTATTTCCATGGCTCGTTTGCTGGTCACATGTTCGAACGATTGACCGTTAACCTCGAGTATTTGATCGCCGCGCTTTAGACCGATATCCTGCGCCTTCGAGCCAGGCGCTATGTGCGCTATGTATATGCCACAGCCACCAACTCCCGTCGCTGCTGTAATTCCGCGCATTTCATAGCCGCCAATTATATTAAAATTCAAATGTTCGTCGCGCGATGAACGCGTCAACGTGCAGCTCCGCATGCGCGCCTTGGCTGCGCACGCTATATGAAGTAAACGCAGTTGACTCAAAAGTCGCGTGTGCTCCAAACCAGCTTCGAACACTTCCAGGAACTCCATCATTTCATGATCAGCCTCAAAATCGGTAAAGTGATTGTTCACCCACAGCAGCACTACGCGAGTCACGCGATCTCTGATCTCTTGCGGCGAAGCAGTGCTGCTTTTAGGCGGTTCGGCGTCACACTCGAACCAGGCGAGCAGCTTTTGAGTCACGTCTTGGGGATTTTTGATGAAAATGCGTTGCGTCAGCAAGAAATCTTCAACATATGTTGGATCAGTCATTGAATTCTCCTCCACCAGCTGTTGTAGCAATCGTTCTGGTGAGCCACGTATCACTACATGACCACGTTTCATGCCCGCTGTGCTTGTCGCGTTCGCATTACTGCCACCGCTGGCATGGTCATTGCTGCCAATTTGCCGCAACTCCGTTACCATCACCATGCGTCCATCCTCGTCCTCATGCCGCCGCGTATTCTCCTCACCCTGATGCTGTATGCGATAGTAATCAGTTTGTGTTATGCAAACAAACTGACAATCATCGCATTTGGTACGCATTACGCCGCGATGATACAGCTTATCCATTGTGGGCAATATGCCAAATGAATCGCCCATTTGTAGCTCCTCACGCGTGCCGTTCGCATGTTCGATCTCCACAGCGCCATTGATGAGCACTGACCACGAGTCGAGCTCTTCCCCATTAGACATTACCACCGTGCCGGCCTTGTCGACCACTGCAAACACCATAACAGCACAAAGCGCGCGACGCACCGCCAGCGTAATGTTGGTGAACGCCTTCAGGCCCTGCGTGAATTCGAGCAGTATTTCGACATCTTCTTCAGTGCGTTCGGATGGATCCTTTTCCAGGCAATCACGCACAGCATCGCGCACATTTAAACTCTGAAAAATGGGCCAGGGATTAAGCAAAATTTAAAATTGGACAAAGTTAATGGAGTGTTGGTCATTTATGTCATAAAAAATAAAAATTGTAATAAAAATAATTTAACAACTCAATTAGAGCTTCATGTTTTCGTATACTTCTCGAAATTTATACAAATAGCTTGAGTATATAATCTGTGGTCTCTGAAGAAAAAAAATATTTTAAATAACAAAAATACGAAACCACAAAGCATATGCAGATTATCTCAATGACAATGCCCAATAGTGAAAAAAGGCAATACAAATAAACTCCCTAATAGTCGAGACACCTTCCTTTCGACACTCATTTTCTTCTTCTTTCCTTAAGAAGGTTTTTTAAAGTAGCTCATCCAAAACACTTCTTCATTAATAAATATTTGCACTAACGATCGCTTTAAAACTTCGTATATATCAATAACAGAACAGCATATTCAGTTCATGCAATTGCATAGATAGTAAATAGAAAAAACTTTTCTAGAAATTATAAAAGCAAACACTATTTTCAGCCTTTCTTGGGTAAGTCAGGTAATATGAAATAATTCGATAGGTGGCGCAAGAATCGATATATTTAGAAATCGTCTTTTTATGATCAGATTTGATTTACAATTGGGAAATTTATGTATTTACCACGTTAGAAGAAAACGGTATTTTAAAGATTAGCGAGCGTTTCTAGACTAGAAATTTCTTGAAATCCGTGAGGCGAAAAACTTATTCCTGATAAAATTATATTAAAAAAAAACTGTAAACACGTGAAATGAAAGAGTGTTCTACGAATATATCAAAAAGTATGAAAGTATAAAAATGCGAAAATAAGCAATTTAACATGAGCCGACTTCCTCGAAAGGGTCTGCTCACAATCAATATAGTATTCGACAACTCACATCCATACTCTCAGCTAAGTCCTCCTCATCGGAATCGACCACCGACTCCACCAAACCGGAGAGATCAATCTCCTCGGCGTCCATTGATGAGCCGTACACGGATGCCATTGTGTCGCTGCCACTGTACGCTGAGCTAGTGTCACTCGAATGTGAGCCGCGATTGCATTTTTGCTGCAATTCCGGACGCGTTGGTGGATACTGAAAAAAATAAAAATAAAAGACAAAAGTGAAATTATAAAATTTTAAATTGCAAATGCTATACAGCGGTGTCACGACTATCTATTACTCACATGATGTCTGATATGATGATACGGATCCATTAGTTGCCAACAAATATTACTTCGACTGATTGTTTCGTCGGAGTCTACGTTGCACTTTTCGTGCCAGTCTAAATATTCTGTAATTTGTCTACAGTTATGTGATTATGAATGTAGTTAAATATATAACAGAAATAATATTGATGATGAGTCTGTTGCTGACTTGGACAGCGTCGATAACACGTATACATTAAAAATGTGTCTGATATGTAATTTCTCGTCTTACACCTTGTGGTAGCTTAGTTAGAAGATGGATTTTGTTGAAAATTGTTTTTTTTTTTGTTCGCAAAATTCTCAAGTCAAACTTTTTAAGCATACTTTGTATGTATGTACATAGGTATGAATGATTGTGCATATGTATATATGTAGTATGTTAATTAATTTATTCACTTTTTGTGCGAAACTAACGCTGATTTCGACTGTGCCTTTTATTTATCATTATTTTGCGTACGTGTGTAAGTAGCTAATTTTCTTATGCTACGATTGTTGCTGCTGCCTTTACGGCCATCATTGTCGTAGTTGTCTTTCTAATTTGTAGATATTCACTAATCAACCTGACCGACGACCGCCGACTTGAAGCGCTGTAAAAAATACGAATTAAATTGCTTTCAATTAGCGATCACATACATTCACATTGTAAATAAATAAATAATATGATTATTGCATAATAAACTTATTTAGGCGCATGATACAGACAGCACCGATTTGCACTGCTGTTGGTCTTGCACCAATATTAATCCAATGATGAATAGTAAGCAGCATCATTTCACATTCACTGGCCACTTGTCACCGTAGCGGCAGCATGGCCTCTACCAAGTATATGTGTGTATGGCAAAGCAATGAGTGAGTGAAGTACTTGCCAGAATGCCAGCACACACATACACTTACATGCACTCACGTGCATATACATACATATATCCATTTCTTAGGCCCTACATTGCTTATTTGTCAGATGGGTGCCACTTGCCTGCTCGCTTCACAAAGCTACGTCAACATTGATTTTCATTTTTCACTGTTTTATCATAAAAGCAACATTCTTGTAATGCCAATAATAAAAAAAAAGTACACTCACGCGCACATACCCACACTAGGCATGTCAATCCCGGGATCCCGGCCTTTTTTAACTCCCGAACATCCCGGGATAAGTTTATTCAAATCCCGGAATTGCAAAAAACAGTGAATTTAATTTTTCAAATTTTGTTTCATCAAATGTTTCTCTTTCAAGGGCTTAACAAAGCCTTTAAAGAGTTCACATTCCGTGTTATTTGTCGTATTTCTATAGTCTGCTATTAAAATAATAGTGGAACGTATGTATGCACTGTGCAATATCGTTTACTATTGTATGTGGTATTCAGGCAATTAATCAGCAATAAACCGTTTGTAATAAATATGAGAGGCCGGTTTCTTAAAAATATGTATACGCACAATTCCATTTAACTTTAATTTACATTTTTTCAAACAAACAGAAAGAGCCGATCGAATAAGCATACCTTTCAGAGTTGTATTGAAATAAGAAAATTTAACAGGAGAAATAAAAACAACAAGTTTAAAATTGTTGTATAACCAATACGACAAATAATACGGCTTGTGAACTGCCAAGAATTCGTTTTACCCTTGCCCTTATAAATTAGTTGGAGAATATCCTCCTCGAACAGAAAATGAGCTCCTCGAAAGGCATACAATTTATCAGAAGGTGTAAAAAAAGGGCTGAGGCGCAGCAGTGCTTCTCCACTGTAGATTTTAAATTCAACAAATTTAGGTCCAGATTGGAGGATAACACACTTAAGGCTTTTATTTTTTTGACATTGCATTTTGATCATAACAAAGAATAATTCTGGCTCGCTCAAAATGGAATGGGTGATGTATTTTATTTTTACTTGATGAATTTCGTTTTTTACTGAATGGAAATATAATTATACTTAATATTGGTCTCAAGCAGTGATTAAAAATAGTTTTACTTTAGGTAGGTGCATTTGCTTCTTTACCAAATATGTTACGTTTATTTCTTTTGTCTTCTTGAAAATACCAATAAATATATACATGAATTACAACAAATCGTTCTTTGTTATATTAATGATATTTTGCATACTTCTATAATACAAAGATTACAGACGTGTTTCATTTTTTGACAAATTAAAAATTACGAATCAAAGCTTAGTGAAATTCGGGAACCCGGGATTTTGTTTTCAGATCGCGAAAATCCCGAGATCAATAAAATGCCCAAAGTTGACATCCCCAACCCACACACACATACAGTTTATGGAGCTTGGTGTGAGACGCAGTTGGCTGGAGCATAAGATCACAGGAAGCGGCAGCGCCAAGTGTGTATTGTTGTCGTTCACTAACAATCAGGGCATAGCGAAATAGTGGTCACAAAAACTTTGGACCAAGAAGCTTTAAAAAAGACGAAGACACTTGAATTGAATAATTAACGCTAGTTAATATGGTAGAAAGTATGTAGAGGTGTTGTTTACGTATACAGATAATGTACATATGTATGTATGTGAGAAAAGTAGTGCAAAACTTAGCAAATTGTAAAAATATTTGGGTAATATGTTATTGATTGATTTGCTTTCGTGAGCAATCCAATTGTTTGCATAACAAATATCAAGAAATCTTTTTTAGTTTGATATAATGAATTACATAATTAGAAATAAATAGTTAAATCGGTCTCAATTTGCTTATCCTTGAAAATGATCTAACTTTTTTAAAAGAATATAATTGTTATAGCTCGGATAATACATCACACATACATATGTTTTTCAAACCGGTTTACATACAAATTTTTACGGTTTTTTTAAAATCTTGATATTTCGATATCGAATTAATTCGTTTTTTTTAATCTACTAACCCGGGTTTTTAGCTAGTTGTAAATATATAATCATAGTTATTTTTTATAATAATTTTGCGCTTACATTATATAGCTCCGTGTTTCTACTACCATTTGTGGTGTGCCTCTTTATATTAGCCTACAGTTTTGTGCCGACTCCGAATGGCAGATGTTTTTATGAGAAGCCTTTTTATGGCAGAAATACCCTCGGAGAAATAATTTGACATACATTATATTAAGCTATGTGAAGTTGATATCAAATTCAAAATTTTTTTTTTTTAATATGCCAACTTTAGGTGAAGTTAGCGTGCCACATTAAGGAAAAGTATGAAAGAGATAGCTAGGGAATTTTTTCTTGCACAGCAATTTGCCGTTCTTTTCCTTAATTAAACGGCATAAATCAAACTTTCTAAAAAAAATTTTTTTTATTTTTCCATATGCATTGCCAACTTTAGATGAAGTTAGCGTGCCACATTATGGAAAAATGTGAAAGAGATCAGCTAGGGAATTTTTTCTTGCACAGTAATTTGCCGCTTTTTTTTAATTTTTTTTTTCGAATTTGTGATTTATGCCATTTAATTACGGCAAAAAAGCGGCAAATTACTGTGCAAGAAAAAATTGCCTAGCTTATCTCCTTCATACTTTTTTTAAAGGTGGCACGCTAACTTCACCTGAAGTTGGCAATGCATATGGAAAAATAAAAATTTTTTTTTTAGAATTTTTGATTTATGCTGTTTAATTACGGCAAAAAAGCGGCAAATTACTGTGCAAGAAAAAATTCCCTAGCTGATCTCTTTCATCCTTTTTTTAAAGGTGGCACGCTAACTTCACCTGAAGTTGGCAATGCATGCGACAGTTCTTGGAATATGACCGCGGCAAAATTTTTCTTTTCACGGATAATTTACGGCAAATTATCCTATAGATAATTTTTCCTTAAGTAGAAGTTGGCTTGCTAACTTCAGAGAGGTGCTTACCTTCATATTCGTATTTATTTAGTGCAAATTAACTGAGATTAATAAATTATTTCATGGGCAAACATTCAAAGTACATACATACATATGTAGGTATGTTTAAGTACATACTCGTATAGTATCACTCTGCAGTTTATTATATAGTTTTCCTAATAATTTTCCATTGTATTATTAAGTATACTCGTATATAAACAAAGTTATCAACAGTTCATAAGTATGTATATACTTATATATATACTCATATATACATACATAGTATGTACATATGTATTTGTTTAATTTGTATAATCACATTAGCGCATTAAGCCAGCGTTTGTACTAACTAGTATAAAAGTTTATATCGAATCACATGTATCAGCACGCGAATGCCGAGTTTCAACAGCGCGCTCTTGTATTCAATCGGATTTTTTGAACAACTGAATTTTACAGCGAACTAACAGTTTGACAAGCTAGGCTATTTGGTTGGCGGGATTATTGGACATGCACAAAAAAGGGGAGATAAAATATGTATACATTTGTATGTACTTGTATAAAAATATAACATAAAATTACATATGTTTAGAATTATTCGCCTATATACACATAACTGTTGTGCAATATACTAGCAGGAATATAGGAAAAAACAAAGAAAAAAACAAGTCTTGATTCCCTCGGTATTCTGGACTGATAACGCGCGAATAGCTTATTGAGTGTTTTATTTTTGTTTTCTGTTTTTAGTTTGATGAGTTAAAAATCCATGTCGGCGATATCTGAAGTCGAATGCTCTTTTTGATATGACATACACATGCTCCTTAATAATAACTAGCAGACCCCACGAACTTCGTCCCGCCCAAAACTTATTAGAAGTAAATGAAACACCTTTTGAACACTTAATTAATGCGGATAATGAAAACCACCTAAACTTCGCATCCTTTTGCGTAGCTTCCTACTTTTTTTCATACTTATATCAGATTTTCCCAGTTAAAAATGCAGCTCTGATAAATATAGAAGCAATATTTCTTCGTCCCAGTTAATATGTATAATTTTCTGTAATATGTATAAATTTACGCAAATTCATTTTTCTTCATCCAAGTATAAAACAACACTAATTTAATCAAAATCGGTCAGTTCAGAAATACTAAACTGATTAAAATCGGACTATAAATACGAATTTTAGTTATAACCCATCAACAGCGCCACCTATCGATGTTTTTTCGACGTAACATTTTTCTCTGGGCAAGCACAACTAAAAAAAAAAACTACTTAAATCCATTCTCGAGTTATGGGCGTTTACACGTAAGCAACTTATTTTTATATATGTGTATATGCATATGTATGCATATTTCGTTGCGAAGTGAACAACCTAAAATTTAAATGCTTCTCTAAAATTGTCTAATAATTTGGGGAGAGTTCCCCTCATGTCTTTTGGGATCGCTTTCTATTGGTCTTTTGTGATCATTTGAGAGCGCTCTCTTTGTCTCTTTTGGGATCATTTGTGAAGATTTCCCTTTATGTCTTTTATCACGACGGATAAATACACGTTTCCAAGTACACAATCACAAACTTTAACGTTTACGATCAATATACGACCACGAATCGAAATTAGCACCCTGCCTTACCTATAACTTAAAAAAAGGACCTTCTGCAGGAATAAGCGAATAACTGTGTAAATTTAACGTCTTTCCGTGCTGTGGTTCGGTCGTTCTGCGCGGACATAATGAAATAGCTTTCCATTTTTATATATAAGAAGATAAGCTAATTTGTTTCATAATTGCGCATACAGTATTCCGAAAAAATGTTTCATTATTATAAACAAAATAAGCAGCATATACATTTGAAACGAAGTGGAAATTAGTTAAGAGATTCGACACTCCTTTAAATGTTTTTTACTTTTTTTAACAGTGTTGCAATGAATCGGGTTTCACTTAGTTCCTAATTCCTTGTCTTAATTTCATAATTGTTGTCTTAGTGGTCCAGTGGCTGTTTCGACAGAATCGAACCAAACAGATTATTTGATTTTAGAGAGTATGCAAAGCGATTTGTATCGTGTGGGACATGCTGGACAAGTAAAGATTACAGTTACGACGGGCTCACGTGCTAGCTGGATATTCTCTTCTGCCATGGTTGGAGGTTTTAACCTTAATAATTCAAGTCTCGCCCTTACTTGGAAAGCTAGCTTTTAATGCTTGACGGAACATCGTGGTTGTTTTTTAGCGTATGCTAGACTCTGTAAGGCCGACAACACTCCACTAACGGGAGGACTATAGCGAGGGGTGTAAGTTGAGTAGATTTGCATTGACATACGAATAGGTGCTTGGTGTCGTGTGGGGAGACTTCGCGTGTCCGGATATTTGTTGGGTGTGTCAGGGTTGATTACACTGTGATAGTCAAAAAAAAGACAAGACCAAACTCAACGGTCTCCCCCTATTTCGGGTCCTACGAATCGAACTGCATCATTACTTTTTTAAGTTACAATCATGGTTTCATACAAAATTTTTGTTGAAGTTTGTTTGAGAAAGGCACATTTTTCTTCGGTCTCTAACTTTTTTAATGTTGACTTTTTTGGTAAACTTTCTTTGGCAAAGCTTCTCAGAATAAGTCCGTCTATAAGTTCTTAGATGACTGTAAACCACAAAATCAATGTTTTGGGTGTCCTTATAGCCAATATGTCGAAAAAACTGTAATTTAACCCATTTTTTTTAATGTTTTTTCCCTCATGTTTCGTCAATATTGTAATTTACCCTTTGATACTTATACATTAAGTGACATCTTGTAATAGTAAGAAACTTAAGCAAAGACAACGTTCTGAGCAAACTAACCATTATAAAAAAAAACTTAACAAAATTTGTATTTTTTAAAAAAGCTACACTAACTATGTTTGTGTGCTGTTTTATTTTTTTTTGTATCTTATACATAAGTGTTATTAATAAGTATCATAAATTTGTACACAATATTTAAATTAAATTTAATAAGACTCATCTATAAATGTCCAACACAAATCAGCAAGCAACGAGTCAAGCTTTTTGCCGCTGTACCAATGCTCAAGGGGAGCGGCGACTTGGTGAAATTTTTCTCCATGCTCATCGGATTCAGTCGGAACTTGCTGCTCAAAATGGTCCTTGTGATGGTGAAGGAAATGAATTTTTAAGGACATATTCACACCTATTTCTTCAAAAGCGTCTAACATGTCATCCATATATTCTTTCCAATCTTCAGACCGGTGCACTCCTAAGCATTGGTTTATAACGGTCATAACGGAGTTCCAGGCAATTTTTTCATTTGGCCTTAAAAGTTCTCCGAATTTTGCGTTCTTCATAAGTTTTCTTATATCGGGGCCATTGAGAACACCTGAAAATAATGTTATGTTAATTTAGTTCTATTAAAAGACTTAAAATACCTTCTTTTATTTTCGCAACACTTAGTCTTGGAAATATTTCTGTCTGCAAACCAGTAAGCAAGGCTATAACTTTTAAATCCGCACATATCTTCCATTGATGATGCTGATACTGAACTCTGTCCAAAATTAATTTCATTGCTTCGTATGTTTCCTTTGTGTTGGAGCTTATGGCGATTGGAACCACAAACAGCAATACTGCTTTCAAACTATTTTTCGACGAGTCAATAAACAAGCGCCATTGCTCTGGTTTGTACTCACAGTTAATGTATTGTATAAGACCAGGAATATTTTTACAATACGAAAAAGTATTGTCGCCATTAACCTCAAAGAAATCTAAAAGCTCTTCCTGTCTTTTGCGGTATCCATACACCTTCACATCTTTAGACAATATACATATTTACCGATCGAAGATGATGTGCTAGGCAAATCGCTTGTCTTTGCGATAATTTCAGCTGTCGTACCATCGTATTCAAACGGGCTTGGGAAATTTCCAAGTGACGACATGGGCTTTCAACTTCGGTTGGGTTATACATTGAGAGTAGATCTGTAGGTTCGGTGGCAATTGTTGGCGAAATATATCTCTCAGTTGGACTTGGACATCTTGGTATCGGAACATTTTTTGAGTGAGATACTGGTAGCTGTGCAGATTGAACACTTTTGTAAACTGTGTTTTTTTTTGTTGAGTCCTGCAAATTTGTTCTTGGACACTTATTCATTTAAATTTATTTTCTTAATATACAAGGCACTAAAACAATATTCTTTCCGCGAAGTCAAAGTCAAATTAACTACTGCCATCAATGCTTAAATTTTGACTCTTAGGCAAGCATTAAACGGTTCTTTCAAACGTTACTTGTTGTTATTTATTATCAGTGCAGTGGTTAAAAGCTTGACTCGTTGCTTGCTGATTTGTGTTGGACATTGATAGATGAGTCTTATTAAATTTAATTTAAATATTGTGTACAAATTTATGATACTTATTAATAACACTTATAAGATACAAAAAAAAATTAAAACAGCATACAAATATAGTTAGTGTAGCTTTTTTAAAAAATACAAATTTTGTTAAGTTTTTTTTTCTAATGGTTAGTTTGCTCAGAACGTTGTCTTTGCTTAAGTTTCTTACTATTACGAGATGTCACTTAATGTATGTATAAGTATCAAAGGGTAAATTAAAATATTGACGAAACTTGAGGGAAAAAACATTTAAAAAAATGGGTTAAATTACAGTTTTTTCGACATATTGTCTATAAGGACACCCAAAACATTGATTTTGGGGTTTACAGTCATCTAAGAACTTAAAGACGGACTTATTCTGAGAAGCTTTGCCAAAAAAGTTTACCAAAAAAGTCAACATTAAAAAAGTTAGAGACCGAAGAAAAATGTGCCTTTCTCAAACAAACTTCAACAAAAAATTTTGTATGAAACCATGATTGTAACTCAAAAAAGTAATGATGCAGTTCGATTCGTAGCACCCGAAATAGGGTCGAGTTTGGTCTTGTCTTTTTTTTTTTTTTTTTTGAAAAAAGCTATCACAGTGGTATCGATAGGTAGGAGTTGAAAACAGCTGGCGTCGAGTCCAGGGGGTAAATTCTTGTTCTGTGAAACGGTGAAATGAAAAGGGTTTTAACCTTTTCACAACACTTCCGATTCGCGTTCGGTGATAAAATGAAAAGAAACGTCAAATTGTTTTCATATGAAAAAAAATGTTTAACAAAACGAAAATTTTCACGTTTTCACAACACTGTCGATTCGCGTTTTGTAAAAAACTGAAAACAACTGTCAAAATCTTTTCATATGATAAAAAAAGTATACACACAAATTTTATTCGTGAAAACAAGATTTAATTTCCTAAAACCGTTTAAGAATACATATCTTGATGTATTTTGGAACGAATTTCCACCATCCCTTGTTAAGTTTGGTTTGGAAACAAACCGATGGAAAATCTTTCCAAAATACATCATATTCCAACCAAATACATAACTTAATAAATTTATTTGCAAAACTAACATGTGATATAATACTGCCCCTTTACAGGAACTTTTATAATTTGGAAATATTACCTTATATATACTTCTGATAAAATAACAAAATGCTTGACATGAGATATAAAATAAGTATATTTTTTAAAGATAAAGGTATATATTTTTATTATGCTGAAAAAGACGTGCTCAATTTCTCTTTTAGGGGCTGATATTTTGATGTGTGTACCGTCTATTAGGCCGATTATTCCACTTGATATTTTTCCATAAAATTAATTTTGAGCGCATCTACGCTACGAATTAGACATAAATGGCATTAATTCATCGATTAGCTCCAAACATAATGCCTTAGGGAACCGATACAAATCTATAAAATGTTTGTCGGTGGTCATCTCTAAGGGATTTTGACCATCGCGAAGTCTGCGTCTTATAAAATAAGTATATTTTTTAAAGATAAAGGTATATATTTTTATTATGCTGAAAAAGACGTGCTCAATTTCTCTTTTAGGGGCTGATATTTTGATGTGTGTACCGTCTATTAGGCCGATTATTCCACTTGATATTTTTCCATAAAATTAATTTTGAGCGCATCTACGCTACGAATTAGACATAAATGGCATTAATTCATCGATTAGCTCCAAACATAATGCCTTAGGGAACCGATACAAATCTATAAAATGTTTGTCGGTGGTCATCTCTAAGGGATTTTGACCATCGCGAAGTCTGCGTCTTAGTACTCTCAAATTACTTCTGGTGCAATACACTAATTTAAAATATTGTATACGATATATTTATAACACCTTTTTTACCTTTGTTTATCTCGAGTTCCTTCCAACAAATGCAAAACTATAAATATTCCCCGACATTACTTGTTTACGTTTTACTCGTCTTTGACATTTAGCACAAAAATTTCAATAACAAAGTTGCAAAGGTTTCACGAGTTCAGTGGAAATGAAACACCTTTTTCACAGCAATAACCAGAATCGCAAAATATGAGTTCGTGAAAAGAGGGAGTGAAAATTAATTGTGAAAACGAAAAGTTTTTTTCCACTTCACGTTTACACAGAACGAGAATTGACCCCCAGAAGTTGCTTAATGAACGTTTGGCCCTCGACTTCCAGTTGTTAAAGATGGCTCAAGCTCATGCTGATCCCGTTTATGTGCACTTTAAATGGCAGCCTAACAGGAATCGTTTGTTGACCATAAGCTTATGTCCTTAACAGGCCTTGTAAGGTGCCAACACGTGTTTCTCCAGTTAGGAAGTAATAGAGGTGGCGAGTATATACCTGGGCACTTTCGAGCGCAGATTGTTCGATTAAGAGGGAGCTTTGAGGTTTAGAAATTAAAGTGAAGGGGGAGATGACATGGACTTAAGTGTTTATGTTGGGTCTCTTAACCATACGAAGGACTGAATTGACGCTCCAATTTCGAAGGCCTTAGAGAAATCCAGTGTTATCAAAACGACTCTCTCACTAGGGAGGTTATCTGTCTTTGTTAAAAGCACTGATTTCTGTTGTGGAACAGTGCACTTTTCGGTTGACGTGATGATGAGGATCTTTGAATCTTTGATCCGAAGAATATTGTGTAAACTGTCGGCTAAAATACATATATGTATGTACATATATCGCACGACTCTTCGGATTCAATTTCAACCCCAAGTTTGAAAAGTCATCCTATTTATCGCGTTTATGTCGGTCTACCAGTTGCCGAATCTCTCTTTTAATATACGAAAACGTTTAGGGTTCTTGCCTGTTATACCGGCCGCTTGAGTCGGAAAGTTAGGCGTATCTTTGAGAGCCAACCGACTAGAATAAAGCGGGTGCATAACTTGAGTTCGCTAAGACAAGTGCCTGTTGCGGTCTGAGGCAATCAATAGCATAGGTCCTTAGATTTTCAGAATCTGATTAGGATACGATCAACGAGCTCAACAGTGTTTTGCTACAAGTTCAAGCCAATTTTTAGAATTCTTCCGCATGATAAGAACACGTTTCCTTTTCATGATGCATCAATACTAGTTTCTCGAATCATAAACAGGGGTTCTAATATATCATACATACTTACATACATATATATAAATTCCCTTTTGCTCCCTAGCAGACAATTTGTATGAATGCTGCGACTATTTGTTACGAAATCGGTTCGAATATTACGTTTTAAGTTTCAAACGCATACGTGCATTTTTAATTAATTTTTTTCAGCTACTTAATAACTGTACGTGCATACTTACATATGTATAATCGAACAACGAACACTACTTGTGTGCACTTTTTTTTCAAGTATGGCCTGTTCCATTGGCGGTACCCTTCACCAAGTTGCACCAGTTGAACGCGCGCAGCGAGAAATATATACAGTCAAGTGGCACCAGTAATGGTAATAACAAATGTATGTATGTATGTTTAACAGTAGGAGGGCAATAGCGCGCCAAGTGCAGTGTGGTGCGTTGTCTTTATAATGACTATCGGTGCAGAGGGTGTGTTGATTATGAAGCCTGCGACTATGAGCAAGCCCATCTACTTTTATGTGTTATGTTTGTACATTCGCACTTACACTGCTACAATAGTTGACAATCATTAACAACGGTACTTTCTATTTTGTTATACGTGCGAAAGTTGTATTTTTGTTGGTTATTGCTTTAGTTGTTTTTTCTGTTTTGTTTTTGCAAACTTATGTTTATCGTATTCGTTTTTCTTTTTTTTCTGTTTTTTGTTTTGTCATCGAGCGTGCCGTTATTATATTGCAAAACAAAAAATAAGAAATTGTGCCATTACGAACTCAAAATATTATCAGTGTATTTTCCACCGCGTGTCAGAAATCTGGTTGCATCGCTGTTGCTATCGGAAAACGTTATGTGCAAACAAGCGTACATTTCACCCTCCGACCATTACAACTTATTTAGCTTTGTCGCTGCTTTTCTATATTTATCAATCATTGCGCTTTAATTTATTATCATCCCATTGCTCGTCGCTGTTTTAACTGCAGCTTATTCGTTTGCAATCTCGATTTTTATTTATCGTGTTTGATTTATTTTACCCATTTTGATTTACGTCCATTTATACTTTCCTTCCTTACTCACTTTTTTCGCTTATCGTCACATACGAGTACATACGCCAGTAAGTAGGAACTAGTCTAACCATTTTTTATAAAAGCTTAAATGTCGTAAAAAAATTATCATATACAGTGTTGGACAAAATTCAAAATTTTGTTTGCTGCCCTTTACGTTTATTTATTTTTAATAACTTTCAATTAATTTAAGGGACTATTCTCCTTTAGAGACCGGAAAATTACCTTTTTATTACACAGTACAACAGCTAATCTGGGGGGTGAGAAATTCCAAGTCAGGGTGATGGTACTAGGTCAGTATAGTAAAACCCTCAAAGTGTTTGGCGTTCGTATGTGTCAGTTTTTTTTATGACCTTTTAAATTTTTTCCTTATCATTTTAGAATTTTTTATTGAGCTCAAGGCCAGTTTATGGAAGATTTTTTGTGAAAAAACAACAACAGCTTTTAATGGTTGAAGTTATAGTACTATTTCGGAAATCACCACATTTCCTCATCAGACTTCTTTTTTTGATTATTAAATTAAATTATTTTTAATTTAATTTTCATAACCACTTCTCTCAGGCTTTGAACCCGGGAGCTCGGAGTTGCAGAGCCAATACGCTACCTATTGTGCTACGCTAGCCGAGTTGGCTGTTGTGTTTATTTCATCTTCCTTAAACAAACCAACTACAAACAAGAGCAACTGATCTGCCGCTATTTAACTTGTTTGTGTGGTTGTTGTTTGTGTTTTTGTTTGCAAATTCTGTATAATGTGTTTTTTACATTATATTCTAATGCATTTTTTAAGGCGTGCTCATCCTTGTATACAATGGTTGTTCATTTTTCTGTTGGCCTAGTAAATGTTAATATTTTAGAATTTTTTTTTTTTTTTTTTTATTGAGCTCAAGGCCAGTTTATGGAAGATTTTTTGTGAAAAAACAACAACAGCTTTTAATGGTTGAAGTTATAGTACTATTTCGGAAATCACCACATTTCCTCATCAGACTTCTTTTTTTGATTATTAAATTAAATTATTTTTAATTTAATTTTCATAACCACTTCTCTCAGGCTTTGAACCCGGGAGCTCGGAGTTGCAGAGCCAATACGCTACCTATTGTGCTACGCTAGCCGAGTTGGCTGTTGTGTTTATTTCATCTTCCTTAAACAAACCAACTACAAACAAGAGCAACTGATCTGCCGCTATTTAACTTGTTTGTGTGGTTGTTGTTTGTGTTTTTGTTTGCAAATTCTGTATAATGTGTTTTTTACATTATATTCTAATGCATTTTTTAAGGCGTGCTCATCCTTGTATA